>JAPYZE010002695.1:0-15291 GCA_030522805.1 Leptomastidea abnormis
TATATATATATATATATATATATATATATATATATATATTTTCATTTTTGTAAATAAGTAATGTACAAAAGTTGGGAAGGCAAACAATTGATTAAATAAATTTTTGACTGTCTTCTGACCTGTTATTTTGAAAATATATTATTTTTAATCTTAGATTATAGAATCTAACACTACATCAAAACATGCCGAGCGAGCGAGGACATTTTGCTTGTATTAATTAAATTTTGAAATAAATTGAAAAACAAAAATAAATGAAAATAAAATTGAAATTAAAATAATAATAAAAAAGAAAAATAATTAGGATAAAAATAAAATTATATGTAAAAATGAAAAATGTTAGCTACCCGCAACCTTATCACATAACATTATGTAAGTTGGTACCACTGGACATTTGAATGAAAGCCAAATACAAAAAATACAAAACTCTTGGGCGAAAAATTTTTTCGTCAAAAATTTTAGTTGAAAAAAAAATGTTTTTCTTATATTTTTTTTATATAAATAAAACAGAAATGCAGATATTCATCAACGGTTTTCAAGACAGTATTCTGCATATATTTTTCTAACTAAATGGCTAATAAAAAAAACAATTTTTTTTACCTAAAACACTAATCGGTCCCTTAAAATTTTTGACTTAAAAATTTAGAAATTTTAAAAAATTCAATAATTGTGTTTCTACAATTGGATATATAGCGTACCAATTTAACTAAAAAATCCTAAAAAAATATTATGAGTTTCTATGAAATATTCTAAAAGTTTGGACTATTTTTAAAATTGTACCCTACTCAATTGACATGATATAACCTCTATGTATAAATATTTTTTTATTAATAAATATAACATTTTTTAAAAATTTCTTATTAATAAATTTTACTTTTCACTTAGGTCATGGTTACAAATGTTACATCTTTATTAAAAACTGTAAAAGCTGTTGAAGATGAACATACACGTGGCACACGAGCATTGGAATCAACTATTGAAGCAATAGCTCAAGAAATCAGAGGATCTGATACTTCTGATAATTTAAAACATACTGCTGTACCTGACGATCTTATACGATGTTCAAAAGAAATAAGTATGTCTACAGCAAAAGCCGTAGCTGCAGGAAATAGTTGCAAGCAAGATGATATTATTGTAGCAGCTAATATGGGTCGTAAATCGATTAGTGACATGCTTGCAATTTGTAAATCTATAATTCATTCTTATGCAGAGACAGTTGATATGAAAAAACGAGTATCTGAAACTAGCCATAGCATAGCAATAAATTATAGAGAATTACTTCAGTTAATACTTCAAATCACTTTAAGGTCAACCGAATGTAAACATCTATTATTACCAATTTCTCGTAAAATCGCTCAAAATGTTACCGAATTAGTTGCAGTAGCAGAGATAATTAAAGGTAATGATTTTGTAAAATCAGATCCAACTGTTATAGCTGAAAATGAATTACTTGGAGCAGTCGCAAGTATTGATGCAGCAGCAAAAAAATTAGCTAGCCTTCGACCACGCATCTCTTCGCAGGTAAATATTTTATTCAGTATTTCATCTATTTTAACTTTTTTAAACAAAAAATTTTTTAATAATAAACTTCCAGAAAACAATTTATAACCATCTACTGTAAGATATGTTTGATATTCTTGGTTGTAATACTATAATCAACCAAGAATCAAACATATTATTATAGAATGTGGTACGATCAGCAAATAATGGAGGTAAGCATATTAATAAGTGATTTACATATATTAAAATTTATAATAAGCAATTTGCTTTATGCAAAATATTTTTTAATTGACTACTAAATGAGTATAATGTTTTCAATCATGAATAAAATTTATTATTTTACCAAATAATATGTAAATTGAATGCTGATTAGATACATATTATCAGTTTATCAAGCATAATACCCTTGAATAATCAATTACTATAAAAACCTTGAATTTGATAAATCAGCGGCTATGCACTAATTGATCTTTGTATTTAAGGGCTTGAAATTCGCTTAAAATTATACACTTTAAAATGAAATTCATCCCAAAATACTAAAATAAATGTAGACTAAGTTTAAGGGGATGGATGAGTCAGTAACCCTACTTACCGGCATAATTATATTTAATTTTTTTTAATAAAAACAATAAAATTTAGCAAAACCCAAGATCACATGTCCTTCCTTAGAACATTATCTATCATATAAAAAATTTTCAAGTCATAATATTATCGGCAACCTAAAAATTTTTGCTCCGAAGGGAAAAAAATACGTCGGAGCAAGAATTTTTCAGGTTGCCGACAATTTTACGACTATGATAGATAATGTTCTAAAAAAGGATATATGATCTTGGGTTTTGCTAAATTTTACGCTGTTTTTTTTTTAAATTAATAAGTACGGTAATGTCGGTTATGTAGGTTGTCGGTATACTTCATCCCGTTAAAGGGCAAAATGTCAAATTTACTCAATTATTCGTGTATAATTGCTTATAAATTTAAATAACTTGGCTTGAATTTATTCTACCATTTTGGGACAAATTTTATCTTTAAATGTATAATTTTAAGCTAATTTTAAGCTCTTAAGGGGGTTATCACGCTATCCGGTTTTCTTAGGAATGTTTTGAAAAAATTAATAAATGTTAATTATGACATAACTCATAACATACTCCAATTTCAAAAGCCTCAGCTTCACCGTTTTCGAGAAAATAAATGCCAAAGTTAACCTTTTTAACATGGTCAGTATAGCGCGACTATATCAAAATATGAAATTTATGCTCATATCTTTGTAAATTTTAGTAAGAATTGATCAAAAAACAAGTATATTAAATATAAATATGATTAAAATTACTACGCGAAAATTGGGGAAGCCTAGCTTCACCGTTTTTAAATAATATCGATACAAAGGCAAAACTCCATGTAATTTGTATATCTATATAGTTATACAGTCAAAACAAAACTAGATTTTAACGATTGGTTTAAATTTTTTTATTAATTTATGAGGTTTTTTCTTTATTTATTTATAATTTTTAAACTGTTTAATTAATAATTGTCTTTATACTTAAGCTTTTACGAAGAAATAGACTTTTTGACGCTGACCAAAACTATATCTACCGTGATAACCCCCTTAAACACAAAAATCAATTCAGGCGTAACCGCTGATTTATCAAATTCAAGATTTTAGTAGTAGATATTATTCAAGGCTATTTATACTTGATAAACTGATAGTATATATGTAATCTACATCCAATTTACATATTATTTGGTATTTTATATGTTGAAAGAAAATATATTATATATTAATATTTTTAACTGCAAAATTCAGAGAACCTCAAAAAATTCAATTATCATGATTTATTGATTGGTTTTATTTATTTATTAGTCCAATCAATCTAAGAAAACCTAATGCTAATTTTACAAAAATTTCTAGTTGCAAAAAAAATATGATCGTATAGAAAAAAAAAAATAAAAATGATATCGAAATGATATCGTTTTTGTTATAAAAAATTTTAATAGCGAAGTTAACTTAAAAAATTTATAAAAGTCAAAAACGGTTTTTTTTTAAATAAAAAAGTTAAACTCGTAGCTAAAAAACTTAAATTTTAAAGTTTTAGGTATTAAAATTATCTTTTGATTGATGTATATTATGTATGGGTATAATGCAAATTTTTTTGATAACTTTGTTTCTATTCAATGTACAAACTTGTTTTTTTAGTAAAAATATAGTTTTGGAATGAATAAAAATGTAGTTTTTTTTTAAATAAAAATAAAACAACTTTTTGAGAAACTTGATTTTTCGGGAGATGGGTAAGTCGGTAACCCTACTTACCAGCATAATCATATTTAAAAATTTTGTTTAATAAAAACACAGTAAAACTTAGCAAAACCCAAGATCATATGCCCTTCCTTAGAACATTATCTATCATATAAAAAATTTTCTTGTTGAAAAATTGTCGGCAACCTAAAAAATTCTTGCTCCGACGTGTTGTTTCACTTCGGAGCAAGAATTTTTTAGGATGCCGACATTTTTGACTTGAAAATTTCTTATATGATAGATAATGTTCTAAGGAAGGGCATATGATCTTTGGTTTTGCTGAATTTTATTTCTTTTTTTATTAAAAAATTTTTTTAAATATGATTATGCCGATAAGTAGGGTTACCGACTTACCAATCCCCTTAAAGACTTACTTTTACATGTCCAAAAGTTAGAAATTGATTTTTTAAATTTCTAAGGGGAGAAAATGCGTTTAACAACGATGCTGATTTTTAGATTACGTTTTTATGTTATATTTATTTTTTTTAATAATTATTTATCGTAACAAAACTAATTAAAATTTATAATTTATATTTTTTATAAATTTAAAAAACAACTTTTACTTTTTGATCACTAGAAACTGAGATAATTTTTTTAACAAAGTTCTTAAGACGATTATTTTTATTGCCGTAATTTAAAATTTTTACCGATTTTCGTTCAAAACTTTATCTTTGATATTAAAAATATTTGTAATAATTATGCAAAAGATATCTACAGAACTGGAAGCGTTTAAGTTAAGCATTTATAAACTGTGCGCACCAGTTACGTAGACAAGGAGTGTGAAATCGATGACTTAAGTGATTTTTATAAAAATGTATTTAAATATCTGCTGTAATACATAAAAACTATTATTTATCTAATTTTCAATAAAAATTAATTAAAAAATTTTAACATACAAAAAAAGGTGAATGAAATCTTTTATCAATTTTCTTATTCAATCGCATCACCATCTATTCTTCTATTTTTATTTTCACTTTAATTTTCTTGGTTATTTTTAATTAATATTTCAAAATTATTTTATTCTTCAGCAAAAAAGCTTTTATCTTCCTCGAGAGCAGCTTCCAAAAAATCATTAGAAGTTTTATTTAAAGGTGCAGGTTATAAATATTAAAAATTTGTACAAAGACTTTCATCACAAGAACCACATTCACTTGTATATTTCAATCCGTGTTTTCTGCAACTGCACATTTTAGTTTTACAACCGGTCTCACAATAGCATAAGATTTTCTTTAAAATCTCTGGTGGAATTAAAGCTCCGTTGGTATAATTTGGAAGCAGCATTAATAATTTTCCAGCCCTACTGTGTAGCCTCATAGTTGTTGACTAGCCACTTTTGCCACGTTTGGCTACTCCTTCTGTAAGTTAAATACTTTGAAGCAGGAAAGAGCTTTATGCGGTACTTTTTACAAACCGATCATATCTGTACTAATTAAGCGTTCCATTCTCTTTTTTAAAATACATGATGGAACTTATTTTATAACCATTGATACTAATCATATTTTAACAAGCATCTTTTTCACGAAATAAATCGATAATTTGCTAATGTTGTGGCTTTTCGTGAAAAATTTTCAATATTTTATTTTTGCCTTGTTTATAAAAACGTGAAACCGTGTCACAACCCGTTATTATATAAAAAAATGCAATATAGTTTTTTAATTGTGGACTATCATTAGTGTACCAGCAATCATGTTCATCACTCTTTCCTTTTTTTAAAAAATAAACAGTTTGCTTATTGGACGTTAGTTGTATCAATAACAGCAGTAACCTCCCCTCTTTCACTTTGATTCCAAATCTATTGGCCGCCATCTGTAAGCAAAGATTATAAATGCTTAACTTAAACGCTTCCAATTCTGTAGATACTCTTTTAGTACACAAGTGCAGTATTTACGAAGTTCTGTTAACGTGAGTAGTATACTGGTCTTTTTTACAGAACTATACGAGTGCTTGTTTTCATAGAGCTTTGTTCTTACCGTGAATCTCACGGTTCTCTTGTTCCCTGATATATTTTCGTTTTTTAGTATGCTTCTTAGGTTTAAAAAACTTCGTTCTTACCGTGGGTCCCATGACTTATTTATACCCCCGGAGTTTTTTTTATTTCTTTTCATTTCTTTTTTTTTTCATTTTTGTTTTTTTAATTTTTTTTTTCTTAACTTTTTAATTTTTTTCTCTATTTTTTCTATTATTTTTTTCCCTAATTTTTTTAGTTATTATTATTTTTATTTTATTTCTTTTTTTTATTAACTATTTTAATTTTTCATTTTTTTTATTCCTATCTTTTTTCTATTTTCTTTCTTAATTTTTTCAATTTACATTTTTTTCATATTTTTTGCACGCTTTTTTCTTTTTGTTTCATACTTAGTTTTATTCTTTTTTTATTCATTTTATTTTTATTTTTGTATATTTTACATATTTAATTTTTTTTTAATTTTTTTATTTTTCTTAAATTTATTTCAAATTTTAATGCAATTTTAATTTTTTCCGAATTTTTTAAAATTTTTTTATTTAAAAAAGGGCATTTTCAATAAGAGAACACCCTAAATAAAATTTAATTAGCAAAATCTTATAATCTTAACATAAAATTCGTCAAGAGCGACCCTAAAAACTACGATATGTTACTACTCAAATTGAATTTTTTTTTTAATTTTAAGAAAAAATATTTTTTTGTATAAAAAATATCTATAAAAAGGTTTAGTCGGCTCCAAAATTTTCATCAATCCTTGTATAACTTATAAAAAATATACGTGCAAAATTTTAAGTCAATATCTTCATACCTTCAAAGGTTATAACACAGTAAAAATCATTAATTATATACACATAGACACACATATTTATTCTGAATTTTTCATGAAAAAAATTAATCATTAATAAATAATTATTGTAAAGGGTTTTTGCCCATAAATTTTTGAAATAAATAAATTAAATTAACATTGTTATATTATTCAATTTGCATATTAGTTAACAAAAGTTGTGTTCTAAGTAGCGTAGATAATATAGACGTTGACTACTATTTTAACACAAAGAACAGACAGTCGATACAGCGTTCAGAGACAAAAATAAGTTCTTTAATTCTACCTTGATCAATGGCAAGCGTCTTAGGCAGCGTGTGCGGGTCGGATTGGGACTCAGTCCTTCCCAAAACAGTCCCCATGTGAACAGTACAGATGTCCTTGCTACTTCGATTTTGGATATGATAAAAGGACATACAGGAAGAGATGCGATGGAAAATTACCGCTACGTCTTGACAACTCAGATGAAATTTGAGCTGTTTTACGACAGATTGGCTTCTGAGTTAAGAAACAAGAAGTTGCTGTATGTAATAGATAAAAAAATTAAGCCTGAAAATGGAGATGAAGAAACCATGGAAGAAGATAAATTGAAAGTCCGTGATATTTTGATGAGAAGAATCTCAGACAATTACCAACTACGCATCTATGATATCAAGGATCCTGTTCAGCTGCTTAATAAGTTGAGGGAGTTCAAGAGAAACGAGACAAGATCAAGCGCAAGCTACTTGAAATCAACTTTAATTCGCCCAAGGAAACAGCTTCAGAGTTCTGGGATCGTTTTGGAGAAATGGTGCATAGCTACGACTCTATCAGTGGAGAAAAGCCTCTGAGTGAAGAGGAAAAACGAGAGTTTTTTTATAGTGCCATCGTTAAGACTGTTTCGGAAGTACATCAAACTGATTTTCTGGCTCAGCGAATAAACAAGGATGGAAGGGGCCTATATAAAACTGGAGACTGATGGATTAACCCGTACTAATTAAAAGGCTGCACTTATGACCGTTAAACGTGACCATATACGCTGCTATAACTGCGACGATTAGGACCATAAGTCTACTGATTGTCCTAAAACGGGTACTGGCTTGAAAAAGTGCTATGGATGCAACCGATTCTACAAAAATCCTGTTGAGCACAGAAAAAATGGAAATTGTTCAGGAAAAGGATGAACGTCTGGAGCACAGAAAGCTGTAAATTCAAACAACAACAAAACAAAAGTCAACAACAACAACGGTAAAAGAGAAAATACAGGTGGAGATGACAGATAAGATTAAAAAAGACAGAAGTTCAATAATTTCAAATCAAACTGGAAGAAATCCAAAGCAAACACCGGAGACAAGAGCAAATCCAAAGAAGACGGACAGGAAACCAAAGGTGAGTTTGTAGAGTTAGAAGTGTCTCCAAATGCTCTGTTCTCAGCGTTCTCGGAGGTGAGTCACAATCAAAATATCGTTAAGTTTGTGTCAGATTCAGGAGTCACAGAACACTTTACTAAGTCGGAAATTTATCTTAAAGATTTTAAGTCAGATAAAATTGGTGTTGTAAGGTGCGCAAATAAAGACTCCTCCGTGGACTTGAGAACGGAGGGAGTGGGTGATTTTGAAGGGAAAAATAATTATAATATTATTTAATTAAATGATGTAATTTGTGCTGAAGCTCTGGTCGAAAATCTCTTGTTGTTAAGGTTATTTGCGGATATGGGTCTCTCGATTTATTTAGATAACCAAAAAATTGACATTTATGATCCTGTGTCAAATTAAACTTTGATTTCCGGTATATATGAAAGGCCGTATTGGATGGTTGAGTTTGAGATGCGTAATGAGGAAATTAAAAACTTTAAAAGACTGGTTACCGCGAGATTAAGATACACGTATGTTGGCTGAAAATAATAAGAAACCGAGGTATATGACTAGAAGAGCAGCAGCACATATAAGTAATGATAAGAGCGAGACGAGTGAATGCGAAATGAGTGATGATGTAAATGAAACTGAGATGAGTGAAAATGAGTCCGGTAAACGTCCAAAATTAAATGAGACTAATTTAGGAATGGATGAAACCTCAAAATTACCTAAGATAGATAAATCGGCAGATTTGTATTTTCGAGACAGGAAAATCCACAATATTGATGAGTTACCAATACTAAAGATCACTGAAAAGGAAAGTCCTTTCAGTAAAAATTATTTAAGATTTGAAAAGAACAACAAAGCTATTCTTTGGCATGTGCGCCTGAGTCACGCGTCAGTGGAGTATTTAAAGGCAGTCCAAAAGAAATACCCTGAAAATAAACAATAAAAAAGCTGTCTTTGATGACTTGATTAACACATGCGACGTGTGTATGATCTCTAAATGCAATAGATTGCCCTTTAAGTCTGTAAAAACGAGAGCTTCTGAGCCTTTGGAGATAATACACGTGGTCACAATAGGTATCATAAGTCCTAGCTCTTTTTCGAAAGGATATTGTTTTATATCTGTATTTGTTGATGACAAATGCGCAATTTGCTATGGCTTACCCGATGAAAGTCAAAAGTGACACAGGCAAGTGCTTTGATAGGTTTGTCAAAGGTTGCAGAAATCTATTGGGAAGGGATGCTAAAGTTCTGTCCCTTGTTCCGAGCGCAAGTAAGTGCTCTTACTTGCGCTCGGAACAAGGGACAGAATTTACTGGAGGCGAAACAAAAGAAGTTTTAAAATAACTTGGAGCTGAACTTCAACTTGCCAGTCCAAACACTCCTGAACATAATGGAGTGGCGGAAAAATTTAATCAACCAATACAAAAGAAAATCCGTGCTTACATGTATGACTCTGGCCTACCAGAAAACTCGTGGGACTTAGCTCTAGGAGCTGCGGTGTATGTCGACAACCGCGTGCCTCTCAGAGCGAACGAGATGGAAACACTACTGGAAAGACTCAATCCGGTGAAAAAGGCAGACTTAAGTCAAATCAAAAGATTTGAATGTTTGGCTTATATTAAAGTCCAGAGAAAAACAGGACCTAAATTTAGGTATGAAGGTAGGAGAGTTATTCTAGTCAGTTACACTGTTACAGGATATCTTCTCCTGAAACCGGAAGAGAAAAAGTTTTACGAGAGCAGAGACGTCCGGTTTAATGAGAGACTGATGTATAAAGATGTATACGGCAAAGACAGTATTAAATACTAGAAAAGAGTGACCGTTGATATAAAACAAGATGAATGGTTCTTGACTTATGAAAAGAAAAGATCTCCAGGAATCTAAGAAACGGAGGGAGAAAAGACTGCTCTAAGAAAAAGAAGAAGATCAAAAAAACGACCAGAATCGCAAGAGTCAAATTCTCAATCAAGTGAAAATGTGGATGTTCGAGTGGATGATATTAGCTTTTCTGGAATGCCTGTGGCATCAGAGCTAAATAAACTGATGAGTCTAAACCACGAAAATGAAGAGAAAAATTGTCTGTTGGCTAGAGCTGAAAATGAGGTCTTTCATGCTCTTTTAGCCAGCATTAACAAAGACCCAGCAAGCTATGAAGAAGCGATGAGTTTATCTGATTAGGAACTCTGGAAAATTGCGATTGATGATGAGTTAAAATCCATGGAGAAAAATGAAGTCTGGAAAATTGTCGATCGACCAACGGGTTTGGTTGAAGGCAAAAGACCTAACATTATCGATTCAAAATGGGTTGAAGAAAAAAAAGACAGATTGTGACGGCAGAACAAAATGGAAAGCTCTACTCGTGATAAGAGGATTTAAAGACAGAAATACTTATGATCTAATTGAGACCTGTGACTGACTTTGGTGAGATCAGTGCTCGCTATAGTTAATAAGTATGATCTTTACACCTGTCAGCTTGATGTGAAGACCGCTTTCCTGAATGGGACGTTAAATGAAACAATATTCATGGAAATATCTAAGGGAGTAGAGTGTACGGTAAACGACAGAAAAACAAGAGTCTGTAAACTTATATGGACTAAAGATCAGTCCTAAGAGGTGGTACGAACGTTTCCGTGAGGTGGCTGAGAAAATCGGCTTGACCATTCACGTAAACGAACCTAGCCTATTTACGTGGCGCAACGGTAAATGCTTCTTAATCTTGATCATTTATGTTGACGACATTTTGATAGCAAGTAATGACTTAAACAAGCTGAAGTCTGTTAAAGAATGCTTGCAGGCTGAGTTTGAAATGATAAACCTGGGAGAAGTCAGAGATTTTCTGGGCATCAAAGTTGAACGTGACCGAAAAGAACGATGTATTAGATTAACTCAAGAAAGTTATACAGAGAAAATCTTAAGTAGATTTGGTTTTGATGAATCCAAGCCTTGCAAAACACCAATGGTTACTAATCAGGTGCTACAACAGCAAAGAAAGCAAAGAAAACAGGTTGAAGATGTGACCGACTTTTCTGATATGTGAGAGACTGAAAAGGTGACTTATAGAGAGGCTGTTGGAAGTCTGCTGTGTTTGGCTAATACAGTTAGACCTGATATTGCTTATGCGGTCAATGTAATCAGCAGACATCAGCTAAATCTAACTGAAGAAGACTGGAATATGGTAAAGCGGGTGTTTCGTTACTTGCGAGGAATTGTTAAGAGAGGGCTTATATATCGAGGTAAAGGAGACGACCTCGTAGATTTTTCTGATGCCAGCTTTGCAGACTGCAGTGGCTCTCGAACTACCTGCAGCTATGTTATAAGGCTGTTTAGTGATACAGTAGCTTAGAGAACACGTAAGCAAAATTTCGTGGCTCTATCGTGTGCCAAGCAGAATATGTTGATGACTGAAGCTTGTGTTGAACTGATTGCTCTTGATAATTCTTTAAGAATTATTCTCGAAAAATCGTTTTGCCCGGTTGATCTGTGGTGCGATAATCGAGCTGCGGGAGCAAGCGCAAAGATGAGTGGAGGAGTTAAAGTCAGACACCTAGAAGTCCGTGAGCATTATGTAAAAGAGTGCGTAAGTCTGAATCGAGTGAAAGTGAAATGGGTACAAACAAAGAATCAGCTCGCTGATATATTTACTAAACCCTTGCCCATTGAAATACATGAAAAATTTACGAAAAAAATTGTGAATGAATAAGGCAGTTATTATTTAAAAAAATTATATTTAAAGTGTTCTAATCTGTTTGTTTTGATTTGTTATAGGAGGACATTAAAGATAAATGAGTGTGACCAAATGGCTGTAACCAAGACTGCACCGATCTCAAGACTTCGATTTAATTAGATTAATAAAGACAATGATCTTAATCGGGAGGGAGTGTTGAAATAATAACGATATGCGCTCATTGTCCCTACGCGATCTTTGTTCTCGTGTGTTCGTGTATATATATGTGTGTGTATGTATATGTAGGCTACTCTGCAGCAGCGCCGTTGCGCTCTCTCTCTCTCTCTCTCTCTCTCTCTCTCTCTGCAGTAGCCAGATCTCGATCAACAGCCGCACCGAGCGGACGCACGCGTACGCTAAGTCTGTGAAACATAATAAATAAGTTCATTGAATTAAAACGTGTTTGTGATTATTGAATATATCCTTCTCTCCCTCGCACTTCCTCACTCTGCGGTAGCACGACAAATAATTTTGTCATCATATATAAATACATTTATAGAGACACAAACGCGCGCACGCGCATATGCATAAGAACTTTTTCTGAAAATGTGTTTTTTTAGTTCAAAAATCTTTGAAATGTTGAGAAAAGCAAAAAAAATTAAAACTAAAATTTTTACCGTTACAGACCTTTTATTCGAGAAAGCAAAAAAAGTAAAAAATAGTTTTTCATTTTTAATTGAAAATTAAAATAATTATATATAATTTAAATAAATATTTTAATGATTCAATTTGCAATTGTTCAAAAAAAGATGTATTGTAAGTAACACACTTAATATAGACGCATTAATATATCAATGCTATACAAACGTAATAGCTTAGAGGTTAATCACTCGACTATCAATACGGAGGTCAAGGGTTCAATTCCTGGTAAAATCGTTTTTTTTTAGTAATTTAGGATAAACTAATTCCTTAATTTGATTGGTATTTTGGAAGAAAAACTAGTGTTAGAAGCGTCCGTCACATAAAAATTTGACGATTTTCATCATTTCACTCCCCTTGTGGCCCGGCATAAAGAACGTTGTTCTAAAAAAATTATCACAGCTTCTAGTGATTGGAAAGTGAAAGTTGTTTTTTAAATTTATAAAATATATAAATTATACATTTTAATTAGTTTTGTTACGATAAATAATTATTAAAAAAAATATAACAAAAACGTAACCTAAAAATCAGCATCGTTTGTGAATGCATTTTCTTCTCTTAAAAATGAAAAAAAACAATTTCCTACTTTGGACATGTAAAAGTACAAGTTTTTAAAAAAATTTTCCGCTTTAAATCGCTTTTCTACAATAATTCCTTAACCTTTCCTTTTTAACAAAATGCTTTTTATCCGAAAAACTCAAATTTTTCAAAAACTTGTTATTATTTTTATTCTAAAAAAACTGAATTCTTATTCATCTAAAAACATATATATAATAAACATCAATCGAAAAATAATTTTAATACCCAAAACTTTTAAATTTAACTTTTTTAGCCACGAGTTCAACTTTTTTTTTTGAGAATAACCGTTTTTTTGACTTTTATGAATTTTTTAGGTTAACTTCGCCATTAAAATTTTTGATAAAAATGATATCTTTTTTAGTTTTCTTTTCTCTATACTATCATATTTTTTTTTTTTTTTTTGCTACTAGCAATTTTTTTACATTTTTCCGTAGATTGATTCGACTATTTACAGTATAACCAACTCGGCCGACAAATTTAAAAAAATTATTTTGAGTTTCTAGTGCTCGCTATTACCTAGGGCGATAGTTCATTTTTACGACGGAGAATATCACGGGCAAAAGAATTTAATAGGCTTGTTAGAGCACAAGGAGTGCCACGTAGACATAAGCGTGAGTTGCTTAGTGTTAGAGTGTGCCTGGAAAATGTGTTCTTAATTTCAGGAGGTTTTTTGTAATATTTTTTCACAGCATATATATATATATATATATATATATATATATATATATATATATACACATTGCGATGGTATAAATAACCGTCGCAAGAATATTTAGTGAGCCTCTCTCAAGGTTTTGTAACACCATCACCGAGCCTCTCATAAAAGTTTTGTAACACCATCCTCGAGCCTCTTATAAGTCTTTTAATGCTACTTTGTAAAGAATTACCGATATATGATAATAGTAGAGTTCTTTACCAAGTATAGATGGCGCTCGTCATGACAATAGTATTAACGCGTTGTATTGAGTGGGAATCACGTGATATGAGTGGCAAGTTGTGTTGGATTACTATTGGTCGATTTCAAGTGGTAGTCGGTTAGACCGCGCGATCGAGAACTTTCTTATGTTTCAGGTGCTGAGTGAAGCAGTGGGAGAATCGGCGGCTTGAGCGACCGAGGTCTGCTGCTTGCGAGAACGTCGTGGTCGTTGATTCCAATTCTGGGTTTTGACTCGGATAGTAATTCTTCTCTCGTTCGAAGATTGGAAGTAGAGGACTCTCGTACGGAGTCAAAGTAAGAGATGACTCTTAGTCGGAATCGGAGATAGAGATTGGATTCTGGTGTGAAGCTCTGGCTAGACAGAATGGTCTGCTGGAATACGAATCGTGGTGTGCAGAACGGCATTGTATAAGCCTAGATTATTGTTTGATCAACTTCGATTATTTGAATAGAACCTTTTTAATAATTAATCTTTGGTATGATTTTCATTTGATTATTCGAGACAAGAGAGTTGCGTATAGACGCTTGATTTTCAGGTTGGACTTTTGTCAAGTCATTAATTATTGTTGTAGTGTCTGAGATACGACACTACTTTGAGACAAGTAGAGATAAGCCGGTGTATATATTATTTATTATTGAATATATTTTTATTAGTATTCAATTGAATTGTTATCATTTAAAGAATACCGGTTTATCCCTGCATGTTTGTATTGATTGTGTTGTCTTGAAAATTGTATTGTCTGTTGGAGCTGAGACGTCATCGTTGGGTCGTAATTTCCAACAACAACAAAAAACTTATGAGAGTAAGTAAGCGAGTTATAGGGTAAAAGATAAGTAAGATATTGAGTTGAGATTACGATAATTAAAGTAGCTTAATATTTAATTATTATAAGATGTGGTGTAAAAAGACCACATCACAATATTGTGACATCTGTTCTTGCGATAGTCAGAATATATTTATTTTTAAATTTAAACATTCAAAAATATCATCATTTTTTATGTAAATTAATTAAAGATGCGCTTGAATTACGTTATAAGTTAAGTAATTCTATAAAAAATTATACTTAAAAATATAGAAATACTAGATAGAGATTAAAAGTTGCTAGTGAGCAGAATTTATCACTGCTGTTCTAAAGCACTACACTATATCTATAGCGCGCGCCGCAACGTACTGCTACTGCTATGACTGCGTGCGAACATATAGATATACTCATATAGAAACCGAACGGATGGAGAGAGCAAAGAGACCGCAATAACTCTCTACTATACTTATAGCGCGCGCACATATATAGATATATTATTGTAACGTCCAGAACTTTAATTACTCACTAAAAATCGAGTATTGACTGTATCAATCTGAAAATTTGTATGCCTAATTAAAAAGATAACGCGCATCTAACAAGCCATAACACATTATAATCAACATAATAGAAATATATCATCATCAAACTACAAGTCTATATGCGCAAGTATATCTATAGCGCTTGACGTCTATA
>JAPYZE010002696.1:0-15289 GCA_030522805.1 Leptomastidea abnormis
TATATATATATATAGATATATATATATATATATATATATATATATATATATATATATACACATATATCGCTGCCACGCTGTGTATATGTAGTCATGTGACTATATATTTATATACGCTGCGGCACACGTATTAAGCCTTTGTTATGCAGATTATTTTTTTATATATATCTACGCTTGTTTACGATCACAAAGTTTTTTTTTTTTTTTGGTTGGACGAACGAAAAAGCTCGTTCTTTTTTTTGTTGTATATTTTTTTTTCGTTTTTGTGTATTTTATAGTTTGAATCCAATCGATATATTATCATATATGTATGTGTGTATGTATGCGTTTGTTATATCTATTTTATAGATTTGCGCAATTTTTTGCAAACTATAGCCAATCTGAATGTGAATCGATATTTCATGTGTTGGTACAGTGCTATTTTATATTTGACGTTTCTTTGTCGATGATCTGCCGTTTTTATAGATAGAGAAATAAAAGAGGATGAGACTGTAACATCGATGAGATCTATATCTGATTTTATTTATCGCTTATAATTGCAGAATTGAATTCTTAAAAAGGGTGTTAAAGGGTAGGGATGAATAGGGGGAAGAGATAAAAAGAAGAGTAGAATAAGGGTAGGTAACTAGAAGCAAATTGAATTTTGTTGTTTGATAATTAATTCCCGTAGCTCGGTGTTTCTCTTGACGCTTTCTCTCTATCTCTCTTTCGTCCGATAGTACTTAGCGGAAAGCTTTTGAGAAATCCCAAGGAGAGATGCAAGAAGAGTCAGAAGTTAATTAGAAACTCTCTTGGAGTTTACCTGTGCAGTGTAAAGCAGGTTCTTCGGTTCTTGGCGATTGCGCAAATTTGCGGTTATTGGATTTATTCTCGTTTTTTTTTTTTTTTTTTTATTTTACAAAGCTGTTCAATTGCACGAGCCATTTTAATTACTTTCTTTCAGTTTGTCCGTCATCAATTTTGTTTACTTTGTTTCATCTTCATAGTATAATTTTCTTTCTTTTTCTTCTTCTTTTTTTTTGACGCTTTTTTGTTTTTTCATCAGCTTAATAAATTCAAATTACAGTTTGAAAAAGCTTTGGACGTTCATTTATATCGGAAGTTTGTACATACATCTTATCGGAAAGAAGGCAAAAAAAAAAAAATTAATTGACTTGAATAAGAGCCGTTATTTGTTTGTTACTTCTATTGATTGATCAGATCCAATCAATCTTATCTCATTCTAATTATCATACATATATTTACGTCAATTCGTGTAGTTGGTATTATCTTAATATTCAAAGAACACTATATATTACCAAGTCTTTCTTGCTTTGTCAAAAAAAAAGAAAAAATAGATATCACATTTCGTGTAATTTATTTGTTGTGTTATTTACTCTTGTTATTACTTATCCATTTATAAGTGTCAATCTTTAGCTAAACGAAATCTAGCTTGCTTTCAAGTCAAGTAAAACGTCAATAAAAAGTAGCAGTTCGTCCTTCGTGTGAATACGCGCGTGCGCGAAACAGATAATAAAAAGAAGCAAAAAAAAAAAAAAACACTTCGAGAGTGTGCGAGGTAATTTTAATTTATTTTCTTTTTCAGGTTATCGATTAACCGTTTCGCGAAACTATACAATCGATCATACACATAGCCTTCAGCATATACATAGTAAAATCGTTCGAACGTTCGAAAGCTCGTCGATGTATAATTTCGCGGCAATAGTGGTGGTAGTGGCTTGAAAAGCCAGTGAAACCCTGGATTGAGGGTAAGGGAGGATAGAAAGCGATGCAGTATGCAAATTGCGTTACAAGCGATACAGACACCAAGTGCGAATTGAACTCTGGATGAGGGTGGAAAAGGGGAAAAGGAAGGGGTGTGAAAATGAAAATTGGAGGCTCGGCTTTTGATGGGTTTAAAAATTGGGTATTGATCGGATTTTAGGTTTTGCTGTATGGCTATGTATATGCGGTTGTGAAGTAGTGGCTGGAAATTAATTTTTTTTTGATAAGGATTATTTTAACAAGGAATTATATCTTTTTTTTTTGTTTGGGTTGATAAGTAGGTTATTGCTATTGTGTGACTATTTTTATTGGAATTTAAATTGTGTGTTTAATGGTAAAAGAACTTATTTTGTGTTACACTGTTACAAGTTATAAGTTAAATAAAAAGTAAAGTTAAAAAGTAAATGTAAAATAAAAGAAACACGCAATAAAAAAGTAAATATTATGCACTTTAAGTACACATAACTAACGGAAAGTTTATAAAACATAAAGTATATAAGACAGTTTTATGACGAGATAATGTGACAGAAAAAATATATTTCTCACTTCACATTGAAATTAAAAAAAAAAAATGCTTGTTATGAAATGAGAACTGCGATTAAATTTCATTTATATAATTATTTCAACATGTTAAGTTATTAATAATTTTAATTTTTTTTTATTTAGATTTAAACTAATGAAAATAAATATTTTGAAATGCTTATTTCAAAAATAGAAAAATTATATATCATAATCTTTTTTTTTTTTAATAACATAATTTTATTCATGAGAATCAGAATATAAAATGTTCCTTTTCTCGCGTAAAATACATTTTTCATGTCACAAAGATTTTTTTTCTCTTAACATCCACTTGAATTTTATGCTAAGATAAATTTATTCATTCGAATTCAACGTTATACGACTTACATTAAAGTCAAGCTTTTTTTTTTCTTTTCTATACCCAAAGTACACTCACTACAATTACACTTAATACTTGCATACTTTCCAATTATTCCATACAGCATCCAACTACGAAAAGTAAAAAAAAAAAAAAAATTTAATCAAAAGTTAAAATCAAGATATCACAACGAGATCAATAGAAAACGATTTTCGGTCGTCTGGTAGAAAGAGGCAAAAAGTAATGAAAATCACGCGCACCCGCGTACTACCCCGTCTCTGTTAAAACTCATTAAAAAAGAATCACCGTTGAAAGAGAGAGAGAGAGAGAGAGAGAGAGAGAGAGAGAGAGAGAGAGAGAGAGGGAGAGAGAGAGAAGTAGTATAGAGGAAAGCGAGGAAGACCAGAAGATAATAATGAAAAAAAAAAAGAAATCCACTACGACCTTTCTCACTCGTTCGTTCGTTCGACCGAGCGCGCGCGAAAATTAAATTTCCCCAGTCAGCTCTCAAAGACTAGGTTCACTGGCTTGTCTCATACTCTTCCTCCTTCTTCCCTACACCTCCACACCCCTTATATGACTTTCGATCCTAACGCGTATATAAAGGCGGGGCACGTGCTTATATATGTATACGTGTGTCGACAAAAAATAAAAAGAAAAAAGAATATATATATCGAGTGTAGCGCCATCGTTGTCGGGGCGCGGCTGGTGAGAAAAAAAAAATGCGAGAAATGAAGTGCGCAGGCGTTTATCGGACTTTGCTCGCTCGCTCGCTCGTTGTGCTTGCGCTTTTAGAAAACTGAGAAAAAGGTATTCTGTTGTGCTCTGTAGTACTGAGAGTTTGAGAATGTACGTGTGTATGTTTGGAGTTGTGGCTTTTTTTTTCATGAGGTTGTCAATTTGACGAGGAGCTTTTCATTTTTTCTGCGAGTAGGAAAATGTGGTTTGTTTTCATTGTAAAATTCAACATGAAAAGTTTGAGAATTAAAGTTTTAACAGTAGATTTTTTTTTTGTTTGTTCAAATGAATACATGTTGGTTAAAATATAATAAAAAAAAATCTGACAATGTTGTAAAATTTTTTATTCTATTTATTATACTCCATATATCAAAAAAACTTTTAAATAAACTCCATCTAAAAATTTCCCTCTTGTATACCATAAAAAAAATAAAAAATTTCTTTTCAAATAGATACATCACGCGTGTCACTTAACTTTTATCAATCCCAAAAATTAAAAACCATATCATACACAAACAACTTCAACGTTACAATATCATCTAAAAAAATCCAATTCCAACCGCAAGCTCAAAAGAAAAAAAGAAGAAAAAAAGCTCGTTCGTACGTTCATTCGTTCGCTCACCCACGTTCTTGTGCCATCATCCACTAAATAATACGCAATTAAATCGGGGTAACCCAGTCACGTAAAGCCTAGCAATATAGTAGTAGTAGTAGTATAAAGCTACACAGTAGCAAGAGCAGCAGTAGCAGCAGTCTCGCTCCAAATATCACGGGAGCAACCAAGCAGTCGTATTCGTCGTCGTCGTCCCCCAAAGGTCCTCGAAAATCCTCGTAATCCTTGGTCTGGCGGCTGTATAGCGCAAAAAACTTCCCCTCATACTACCCCCAGACACAAAATGTATATATACCTACGTATAAAAAAAAGTGCAATAGCGCGTAGTAGTATTAGTAGTAGTAGAAAGGGTGGCGTCTCCCTCTTTCTTTCTCTCGTGGTGACGATAACTGCGAGGGGATGTCTCTCTCCTCTTTCTCTCTCTCTCTCTCTCTCTCTCTCTCTCTCTCTCTCTCTCTCTCTCTCTCTCTCTCGAATTCACTCGGGTTCTACTCGCGAGAAATAAGAGGGGTAGTAGCTGAGCAGCGACTCCCTCCCTACTCTTGAAAGGCCTCGTTATACGGCAGCGTATATACCTATGGCATGAGCAAGTGAGCGAGTGAGAAAGAGCAAGACGCTTCTCTGCTGCTGCTACTACTATACTGCCGCCGGAGGGGTTGCGCGATCAATATCAACTGCCGCTCTCTTACTCTCCTCGTCGGTCGCCCGTTTCGTCGTCGTATGCCGAATTCACGCGCGCGCACGCCACCGCAGCGCAGAGCGACACCACGGACTACGACTATACTAATAGTATACTACTACTACTGTTGCTGGTATACCAATACATGCTATACCAAGGACTAACTATAGCGAGGATATTATATTGTGTGTCGCGAAGCATCATCCCTTCCGCGCATATAGCCAGCTTGCTGTGTATATATACACACAGAGAGTTGCAAAGCTCGGGCTCGCGTACCGATGCAACCTACGCCCGGATTTAACCTCGGTCTCGGTGGGTGGGGAGTATATGGTAGTATACTACTACTACCACCACCACCACCACCACCACCATTACCACCCCCGCTACTGGAGAGGAGAAAGAGAATGAGGAGAAAAAGCAGAGTAGGAGAGAAGTGAGCTTTCGCACAACAGCAACAGAGGGGCGAAGCGCAGAAAACGTTGGGGAGGAGGACGCGCGTACGGAGATGCGTTTCACGTTCCATGTCTTTCGCGTGCGCAGCTTTTTACATGGGGGGATAGCAGTAGTAATTGTAGTAGTAGACGTTGATGTGATGCTTGGGGGGGTACTACTGCTGATTCTACCCTTCCTCTCGACGATTTTTTTTTCTTTCTTCTTTTTTTTTTTAATTCCTTTGCGCGACTACCAGACGACGACTTTTAGCCCTTTGACGCCTGCTGCAGTAGACTGTGTGTGTGTATGTATAAATGTGTGGGATGTTCAGTATGTGAGATTGTGTCTGTGTTGGTATGTGTTGTGTTGGCGAAGGGGGATAGGCTACTGTTGGCTGCGGCGAGCTTCTAGGGTCGTTGCGGTTGATGCCCCGGTCATTAGTTTTAGCGATAACGCTTTTTAGGAAGCTTTTATTTAAAGCTCCGCAGTGGCTTGCGCGCTTGTCTCACCACCCTCGCTCTCTTTCTTTTTGAGGGTTGTTTACGTATTTAGAAGAGCTTTTAAGAGCATGATATTCCTATATATTGAGAATATGTTGGCTTTTTTAATAAAGATGTTTTTCCTAGGTGCTTTGATTTTTTTTTATTTTTTGTTTTTTGAGTGGTGGTGGTTAAAAGGAAAATAAAATTATATTGTTGTTAAAAATATTATTTAATTAAAATGCGTATGTTTGATTGAATAATGATGTGTACGTAGAGAAATTAAAATTATGAGATTTTTTGGTTTTTTTAAAAATCGATTTGAATATCAAACTTTTTTATACATACCTACTTTTTGTTCGCTAAAGCTTTTACTATGCTTGCATTCTATTTTTTTATTTTCCGAACTTTTTTTTTGTTCGACTTCCTCCGCTCTTGACTTTTTTTCTTTGTGTTTCAAAAGTTTACGTTTATGACGTACATACAAAAAGATCAATATTGGCAGGGAAATGTTTTTTTTCTTCTTTTTTTTTTTTTGCTTTTTTTTTATTGTTGCAGAATGCATTGACTTGCAGATGGAAAACGTATATATGTATATTTTTTTTTTGTTTGTTTGTTTACTGTTCTCGATTTTTCACGTTCACGCGAACGCTGACATAAAAGGATTTCAAACAGAAATCTCGTTTTTTATAAATTTTGTATGACACGAGGGAGAACAATTAAAATGCAAATTTATCTTTGAAGAACTTTGCGAGTTGAAAAAGAAATTTGCAAATTTTTCTGCTATGCTTCTTTTTAAAAGAAAAAAATAAAAGTGAAATAATAATTCTTTTGAGAATTAAAAAGTTAAAAACCTCAACATTGTAATAATTGTAAATTATCAATAAAGCTTGAAAGCTCGAAACTTGCAGGAAAAATAAATTAATTTTTCTCTGTATGAAAAAAAAAAGAAAAAGAAAACAGGTAGAGAAAAAGGGAAGAATCAGCTCTATGGAAAATTGAAAGCTAAAGTAATCAAGAAAAAGCTTAGCTCTCTCTATCTCTTTTTTTCTTTTTCTCTTTCTCTCTTCCCATCTCCCCAGTATACCCACCAAAGCCCATCGAGTCGAGAGAGAAACAAAAGACCTTAATCCCAGCTCGATATCGATTTCCAGATTAGCGTCCACAAAGTATCGGCAAACCACGTATTGAATAAAATAAAAAAGAAGCCTACTGAAAGATCCGAACATATATATCCGTATAGTATGTATATATACACAGTAATAAAAGAATTGTCATACGAAGACACACACCACTCAAAATGCAGTATTCGTTAATCCCTTTTCTACCCCCATTATCCTCTTCACACATACATTTTTAAAATGTAACAAGAAGTAGAAGAAGAAAAAGCATAAAGTAGCATGTATTAGAAAAGAGAAAGCCAAAACGCCAAAACGTCAAAAGCTTATCTTTCACCAAAACTCATTAAACAGTGTAGACGCTACAACCATCGTCTTGAAAAGCCATCATCGGCTTGTCAAACGACAAGGAGGGGTTGTAAGTAAGAAGGGTAGTAGCTAGGTAGATATAGGTAGCTTTCCATCTTTGAAAATTTTCCCTTACTCATTCTCTCACTCTCTTCTTCACCTCCATCATCATCATCCTCCTCCTTCTCTTCACTCCTTTACAAAGAGAAAGAGTGAGCTGCTACATGTCAACTCTCGAACTCTCGCCACTAATTATAAACGTCAGCGTAATTATTAATGAGGGTGAGCAGAGAGCAGTCAAGGCGAAAACGTTAGGTTACTACTGTGTATGTATGTATGTATGTGTATACACTTATATATCGTATTACTCTTGGCTTTCCGTTTGCGTAATTAGACTCAACCAATGACAAGGAGGAGGAGGAGGAGAACGACCTTCTTTACCAACCTGTTTTTTACACCAAGACCTTTGAGAAACGACGTTCTACTCCCTTGCTTCTCTCTCTCACTCTCTCTTTTACGTATAGGGCTTTTAATAAGCTCTACTGGCTTTTGGTTTATTAACAGAGGGTTGAGTAAAAAGGGTAGAGAATGATGTCTCTTAGTTGGTATACCGCGATGTGTATATAATGTAATATATAAGCTCTAGGGAGATTTGCAGGTTTGTTGAGAAATATATAGAGCAGTCGCGAGATAGGGACAATGAGTATTTTATGTATATATATATATAATGTGATAGTGCTTTTAAATAAGTACTATTGTCACAGTGATAAACTTGGAATTAGCCTTTGGGAAACCTGATATCGTTTTGTGTATTTGCCTTTTTAGATACATACAGAGAGCTACTGGTGCTTCTGCTGATGTTCTGGTTATGTAAAAGGGAAGAGTAATTATTGCGTTGATACTGCTGCTGCTACTATATAATATACCCTGCTTTGAATAACGGATTTTAATTTTATAGCACGAACGACGACAACGACGACGATGAAACCCTCTTCTTTACAGTCCTTTTAAACTTGGCTTTTATAAGGGACAAAGATGACTATAATATTGGATTTCTCTCTCTCTCTCTCTCGTTTCCGCGCTTTTTCATTAAATAATAATCGAGAAAAGCCGAGATTTAATAATGTCGATGTACTTCCTTCTTTTATCATTTCTTACTTTTTTTGGACTTTGATATACATACAAGCAATATAGTATCTCCCCTTTTCATTTTATTGCTATACTGCTTTATAGCTTACTTAGCCTTCCATCATTTTGATGTGAATTAATTTCAAGGCGCGACTCTTGGGATATATTATATTATAGCCTTGCTTAAATGACCGAATCGCAAACTGATGAAAAGCACGATATATATTATTATATATAAAAGGCGATAAATAAGTGTCGGATGAGGGTTTTTTTTTTAGCTTTAGGCGATAAGGCCATGGAACCTGATAGGAGCCTAACAGCTGGTAAATGGTACGTCATCGATAATTGTGAGCTGCTTTATCCCTATTGGTCTTTTTCTCTATCTCTTTCTCTTTCAATGTGGTTGTATGTAAGCCCCTCACTAGTCTCTCTGTCCCCTGGATCTTCGTCGATAGCAGTATAACAAAGTTTGGTCTCTCTCTTTTTTTTCTCTGTCTCTATCATACATTGAGGTGCATATATATGGCTTGAAGCTATACATACTGGTCTCTCGGGGTCTCCTCTCGTATTTGTCTGTTCTTTGTATAGCAAATTGAACATGTGCACGATGGCGATGATGATGATGGTAGTGGTGATGGTGGTGGTGGTGGTGGTAAGCGCCGAATTTTCTCTCCTACGTTTGAGAAGCAAGCAAGCAACGCCACCCTGATAATATAGACAGACGTGTGTATATATAAGGGGAGTCTTTAGCTTTGCTCCAATGAGTTACGAGGCCAGTTATGTCCGAGTCCTCGACAGTGAAACACGTTTTTGTATAAGAACACTTGAGATAGCAGAGTGAGGTGAGAGAAAGAGGCTAGGATAGTTTGTAACTATCAACTACTACTACGACTGCTGCTGCTTCTGTTTGGTCAACTCTTTGAAGTGTTTTGGATGAGTTGAAAGATCGTTTTTTGGAAGGGATCGTTATAGGTGAGAGGTGAGCAAGAGTGGCTTGTTTTTATTTATTTTCTTTTTATTTTGTTGAGGGTTTTTGTGTTGTAAGAAAATATTGGTTGTTTGTTTTGTGTGTTTATTTTATTTATTTTTTGTGAGTTGCTGATCACTTTCTGGCCTTGACAGATTCTGTCATTATTTGACAGCTAATATAATTGTATTAATTATCAATTATTCATATTGTTTAACAATTTTTTTTTTATATATATATTTTTTTTTAGATTGTTGGTTTTATTGTTTTATTGTTTTCTTTTATTATTTTTGTTTTGATTCATTATAAAAAAAGCTTAATAATTGTTTAAAAATTATCTACTTTTATTTTAAATTTAAATAATAACCAATCTTTTTGTTAATCACAAGTTTTTATTAAAAACTCAACTTATCAATTTTATTCATTAAATTTTTTTTTTTATTCATTTTTTTTATTGCTGTTAATGATTCTCTAATTAGTTCTATTTATTTCATTATGTATTTACTTATTTATAAACTAAATATTAATTATACTTACAATTTTAAATTATTTTATTATTTATCATTTAAAAAAATACACAAAAGTATTAAAACGAATCTGCATTAAAATAAAAAAAAGGAAATGATTCATTCTATAGTTAGAGAAAACAAAAAAAAAAAAAATAAAAAGATATTATTCACAACCGATAATTTTCAATCGTCAATTCAAGCGCAAAGAAATAAACGTCGTCAAATCATTCAAACTCATAATAATCCCCCAACGTCATAATAATAAAAGCCTACATAACAACTATAATAATCCTCGCAGAGCTATAGTCATATACGCGGGGGGTCATACACACATATACTATATATACACACACACACACATATACAAACTCGCGCCCATCAGTTTTACCCACAACACAAACCTTAAGCAACACAGAAAGAAAGAGAAAGAAAAAGTCGTCTCTTATTCTATATCACTCCCGCTCATTCATGTGCAGTTCGTCGGATAATCTAAAATGAATTCATTGGTCAACTTGTATATAAATGTAGGTACGAATGTATGCGCTCTTTTTCTCTTTCTCCTTCTCCCGAGCCTAAACAAATACAACATGTTCATACTTATACCTATATATATGTAATGTACAGGATTCACGCGTTACCAGGAGGGTGGCCCCAAAAATCGTATGCTATATACGCTCGTGTGTCTATCTCACGTAATAGTAATAATAATACATTAGGCTGGCTGAGCCATGAAATGAGCTTAGATAAAGAGTCGTCATCGTCGCGAGTATACTAGAAGCGACAAAAATCGTGAAGCGAAGGGATGTAAGAGAAAGAGGGAGAAGGAGGAGGATGATTTTGAGCATTTGCTATGGTGTGTATTCGCTTCGATAGCCGGAATAATCGTCTGTATGTACCTATGTACCTATATGTATGTATTTATATACGTATGCTACTGCTATACTGCTGCTGCTTCCCCTTTTCACGTGTCCGACAAAAGCTTCGCGCGTCCGGCCGTAATGTGTATATGCATTGAGGTGTTGTATAATATGAGAATATAAGCTATAAGGGTATATACGATGTGTCTCTTTCTCTCATTGTTCGCGCTTTTGATCGTTGCGCGTACTACCGCTCTTTCTACCTCCGTCCGTACACATCACTCATCTTTTCTCCCTCTCTCTCTCTCTCTCTCTCTCTCTCTCTCTCTCTGTCAGTCTACCTATCTATCTATATATAAATACTGATTGCGCGCAAATGAGCACGTGCTGCTGCTGCTCTATCATCGTTCAGCAACCGAGAGAGAGTTAATGCGGTCAAGCAGCAAGTCTAACGTGTATGTGTGTACCTATATATGTGTAATTGGTATAGTGAAACGTGGTATTTTGCTAGGTGATTCTAGGAGAAGATGAGGGTGTTGTAGGATCTCTATGGATGTATGTGTGTGGGTTATAGGTGCTTTTTTACTCTTGGATGATGCCGATCTTCTTCAACGGTGTATGTAGGTATAGGGGAGAACTGATAAAGAGTAGTTGGTGGTGGAGCTGTGTTATAAGAGGGACGAGTTTTTTTTTTTTTATTTTATTTGGTATGATATAAACTATTTATAAGCGTCTATGAAGACTTGTAATTTCCGCGATCACTATATACAGGTATTACCTATACAGATTTTTAACGAAATAAAAAAAAAATTCAAATTGAACGCTGTTTTCAAGCTGATATTGTTACGTGAGTTAATATCAAAACGGTTAGGAGGTTAAAGTATAGTAATTGGAAAAGTTTAATCGATATTATTAGACTAGCTATTTTATATATAACAAAAGTTTTTTTTTATTTTATATTTATTTATTTATTTAATCGAGTTACCTTAAAAAGCTTGTTTGATATTAAACTATGAATTTTTCTAAAGTTTTTTATCCGTCCGTGATATTCTTAAAACAAAAAAAAAAAATGAAGCATACACGTTTTCATCGTTAGCTAAAAATTAACATCCATCTCCTTAAGGTATAAAAGAAAGATTAATAGTCGATCCAACACCTAAAATAGACCCTAACCTATATTCTAAAACAATAACGCTACCGTAAAAAAAAGAAAAAAAATCCTCTTAGCAAAAGATCGCCAAAGAAAAAAGAAAAAAAAGCACAAAAAAAAAGAAAAGTTCAAGTGAATAAGGTATAAAAAAAAGAAGCTGTGTAGATCAAGAGGGATAATATAAAAGTATAAAGGGTTAAAAAAAAAGTAGGTGGTATAAAGAAGAGGGAGTGAATTTTCACGAAGAAAAGCAGATTGTTAAAAAACAAACCAGGAGGGAGCTTTTTTTCAGGCGAAAACGTATACGTATATAACACATATAGTAGCAGCATGTTTGAGATTCGAACTAATCCTCACGAACGCCAAGTTGGCCGTCGGTGATTTAAAGAGCCTCGGGTGCGGCTTGTGTTCTTTCTTTCTCTTTTTCACCTCCATAACGCCGCAGAACCAAACGGATAAATGAACTCGTATAAGAAGCAAAAGCGGAATCTCACCTCTCTTTCTCACTTGCGTTTAAAGCGAAGTGAAAAAGAGAGAAAAAAAAAGAGGAGAAGTAGAAGGAGGAGAAGTAAGCACAGCTCGAGGCTCAGGAATCAATAACTCCTCTTCGCGGGAGCAGAGAGTAGCAGCGGTGGTGGCGGTCGTCGTCGTCGTCGTAGTCGCATAGAGAATCCCTCTCTCTGCTCGTTCTTACTCAGTTCACACAATCTCTCTCTTTCCTTCTCTATTCGCGCGGGCGCGCGCGCCCCTTTACAGCCGACAGCTCCTATAGCTTATACACATCATCCCTACCCGACTTTTCATCCGCGAGCTGCACTTTTCGAATACCACCTCCCACCGGATGCACCACCACCACTTTTACTACTACTACTAGTACTACTATGACTAAACTGAATTGGTCCCTGCCGCAGATTCACGCATACATATACACATACAACGTTATGCGGCTGGCCACTTCCATTAAGACACCCACAAATATATATACACACTTTCAACACTCTATACTACTTCACCCGCTACTTCGTTCCTTCGTCGTTGTCGTCGTCTCTTTCTCCCCGGGCGGAGAGTTGCACAGCTACATATAAGCGAACGAACGCGCGCGCGCGCGCAGCTATTTCCACCCCTTCTTCTCGTGTTCTTGCCTCCTGAAACATACCCTCTTCTTCCTCTTCTTCTTCTTCTTCCTCCTCCTCACGGCGTATAAGGGAGGAAACACATTTTCATTCCCTTCCTCTTTCCCGGTGTATGACCCGACGAAGAAGATGACGACGCCTGTTAGACCACACTCTTCCCTTGGGAGAATCGCCTAGCTTCTTGTTACTGTATTTATTTCTCCTCCTCCCCCCCTCCCACCTAACCTGGTTACTCTACTAAGTTCACCTAAAATTGCGCAGCTTGCGTTTTGTTTCGCTTTTACGCGCACTGGATACTGCCTTCTGGCTAAGTTGAGCACTAATCCGCCATACTTGACTTGACTCCTGGGAGGCTTTTTAGTAGTGGTGTATGTAGATATTTGTAGGGTTTTACAGAAAGACTGGTAGAGAGAGAGTGAGTTAGGGGGTGTTGGGAGATTTTTTTTTTTTTTTGGATGAGAGTTGTATACTTGATTTTTTGGTTGTTTGTCTTCTTTTTTTTTAAGCTTTTTTGATTTGTTTGGGTTAAGATTTTTTTTCGGGTTCTTGTGTCTCGTCAGTGATGATTGATGGTTATTTTTTGTGATTGTTCTTTTTTTTATTTGGTTGGCGTAGGTGGAATTGTTTTTTTTTTCTTGATTTTGATTGATTGAAATTTCAATGTTTTGCGATTGTTTTATTGAAGAAAGAAATGAGGTGGGTTATTTTTTTCCTGTGGTTGATGGATTATTGAAAACCGATTAGGTCAATTGACTTTTGTTGTTCTAACTTGGGTCGAGTATTTTTTTTTATTTTACTTTTTTTAACGATTTATTTTGCTGAATATGGCTATGTGATGATAATACGTTATAAAAACTTGAAGATTTGTGGTATTTTTTTTTTAAACAATTTTTTTAAATATATTGGTCATTTTTAAATTAAGCTTTTTGTAATGAATATATTATCATCGAGTAAATAAAATTTAAGTACCAGATCATAATGTTAAATGTGATCAACAAAAAGTTAAAAATTTCCATTATTTTCTTCGTTTTATCGTTAATTACTGGGTCATTACAAAGATATATTTTCAAACATATATACTTACATGAATAAATAACATAAAAGCGAAGAACCAAAGAGAATCAAGCTTAATCGTCTAGCTGCTTAGTATCGATTATAAGAACAAACGTCTCCTTGCGCATTTATGTGTAGTACATATATAAGAGAGTAGAGAACTAAGTTAACCGGAATATAGAAAGAGAAAGCAGCTCAAGAGTAACTTGAACACATTGCACATATTATACATATATACACGTCGTCGACATATCGCGCCTGATTACTTTAGCGATTTGCGGGATTTGAAGCTCGCTTTTGCTGCTGCTACAACCGCTTACTGAATAATTGATAGTGTCGGAGAAGTGAACTATTGAAGAGAAAGAGAGAGAGAGAGAGAAAGTTAACGGTAGCTATTTCGCGAATCGATTTCTATACAGATACTCATGTATACCGTCACTTTTTAAACGCTTCGACACTTTGCTATATAATATCGAGGGCATGTATAATATGAAAGAAAGAAAGAAAAAAATACCAACGGTAAATTGGATCCTTGGGGCAAATACACACTGAGTCTATAAATATATATAACCACCTAGAGGTTTGAAAAATTCAATATACATCCACTTAACGAGGAAAATAAAGTCTATACCTACTATATACAACACGTTTAGAACGTCGGTTTCACTCAATTTTCAAGTTGCCCACTATATATACGCTTTGGCTGTGTTAAAACCACATGCTGTTGTTAGTTCTCTAAATATACATATATACATTCACCTCGCACTTGTTTGGTATTCAGTTTTCAACTGCGGTGTATATATATATGTGTAAAGAGCTTGAAGGGGTGGTTAGGCTTTGAGGCGAGTAATAGTTTAGAAATTTTCACTTCACAATTGTTAACACACGCTTACATACTTTAAATGAAAGTTGATAGTAATTAATTTATTTTTCATTGTATATAAATGATGATGTGGATGATGGAAGGTTTTGTATATGTACGTGTATATAAGAGCGTGGGCAGATATTTAATCAATGATTTGCATGATGTTTAGTTTTTCATGAGATAGTTATAAATGTAGGGTGTACCACAACCTGTTATTCAACAACCCTCTTTTCTTCTAAATCCCCTTAGAGCGCGCAAGCGCAACCACGTTCATGTATCTATCTATAACCCCTGAAGGGGTTTAGTTTTTCATGCGCAATTTTATATTGCTAGACATGTAAGAATCATGATCGCATGGTAGTGGTGATGGTGGTGGTGGTGGTATAGTGATGAGATTATTACCCTTACGGCCATAGCAGCACGTCTATCTATAGTCCCCTTTTTACTTGTGTCTCTAAGCATATTACATGTATATCTGAGAAACTACGAGTCAGCGATTGTCAAGTTATAAGGTATATGTACTAGAACATCAAAAGCTTTTCTCTTTTGATAGGCATATGATAAAGTAGTAGTATATAT
>JAPYZE010002697.1:0-25086 GCA_030522805.1 Leptomastidea abnormis
ATACGTAATATATAATATGTTCCGAGAAATATATGATAAACTATTCATATATACAGGAATCCGCAACTGTTAAAAACAATAAAATTAGACATATGGGTATATGTAAATCTACATACTCAACCACCACAAACTATCCTATACTTCCGCCTAAAAGATATAATGTTCTGACATTTTTTATTTTTTTTTATATTTCTGCTGGAGTGCATATATAATATACTTATATTGCTTGCTAGACTGTAATGCAATCACCTCGCCCAAGCACATAAAAATAGCTTGATATGGCGAAAAAAAATGACACATCTTTACGAGCATATATGCGATAGGGGCGATATTTAAGACTTTTTTTTTTGATAAAAATGATCGCAAAATGGTTTTACATGCGTGTCTTTGCAAAAGATATTTTTTATTAATATTTATCAAATTTTATTATGATGGTCTTTTACAACAAGAAATGATCTCATTTATTAGTTATTACTTATTTTTTTTAATTTTTAACTTTAAAAATTGTGAGAATTGTTTTAAGAATCAATTAATTAATAAAATTAAAAAAAAAAGGTTGATTAAAAAAGTCGATAATTCTTGACTTCTCTTCCACTCGGTATGAAAAATATGTCACACACAAGCAAAGAAGCTTATTATTGTTATGCTTACCTGAGCCAGCTCAATATCATGTTGACATAAACAATCGGAGTATCGACGCGCGATATTATACTTACTTATGAGCCGGACTTTTAAGATTGTAATCGTAAAAACGTTGGTCTTATACTTCGGCTTCGATCGAATATACGTTTAATATTTTTTAAAATTTAATTTATGTTTAAACGAAATTTAAGCATCATGCAGATCTTTTGTTTCAATTACACTTATAAGTATTTAAGTATGAATGTGTCATATCTGATATACCTACATATCTTAATGACTCTTATAAGTAAAAGTATGTAACAATTATAGATGATCCTTTAAAGAAGTTATGATAATGTATTTATCTCAAATACTAATCGCTAAATTTATTTATTTTTAAATCGAATAGAAGTGCATACTTTTCTAAGTAAAATACTTCGACATGAAAAATCGTATTTATAATCGAGGAAAATATCATGATTAAGTAAATGCTTACACTTACAAGCGTATACTATTTCCGATATTATATACGTGATGCTATGAAGTTTTGAGATTGCGATTACATAAATGACAATATTAATTTAGCTAAAAAGCGATCGTTCATATGAGATTTAATTTTCTATTTCAAGTAATGTATGTCAGTATGTTGAACGTATTCCATATACCAAAAATTTCAAGATTAAAATTTGACCTTAATTCATCATTAATTTAACGTTTAACTTGTGTATAATTTTTTTTTCGTAATTCAAGTAATTATTGAACTAAAATATAAATATTTACAAGTTATTGACTTTCTAAAAAAAAAAAAATTTAATTTTGCCCGTGTAGATTTATATTTTCTTTACAGATATTTTCAAATAAATATATTCGAGAATACTATTTTTAATGATAATAACGTACATTCAAGTAACTTACAAAGAATAATAAAAATATTATTTTAGTTAGACTATTTACAATAACCGATTTATTTATTATTCCATGCAAAATTTGAAAAAAAACCTTAGTCCGTTACTTTTGCAGTCTAAAATAACTTAACATCACATTATTATAAAGTTCAAGATTATTTAATTAATAAAATAATTTTAAATTATTAAGATGATCGCGTTACGCTTAAAAAATCAACTTGCTTATTTTCAAAATCGCTCACCACTTGAATGCGATTGATGGTTGGATGTAGAAAACGACGATCGATGAATTTTAATAACACAGGCGTAATGTTTTGCTTTTTGCAAACAATGTTTTTGTCTTGGATTGCTGCAGAATACGTCTTGGCAAATAGAAATTAATTTGCAGTGTAAAAAAGAAATATGTGTTGATGCTTAGTAGAGTTGTGCCGTAAGTATAAGCATAATAACGATGATATTTATAAGGAAATATTATTAATATTATACATAATATTGTAATTGAAAATTTGAAACAATATTACATAAGGTTAATAATAAAAAAATGCAACTCTACTTTTGCCTCCTTCCTTAATTTTTAAATAACTCCTCATATTTATTTACAAATGTTACTTGTAACACATAACGTTTTTAAGAACATTTTTTTTATAATCAGTCAAGATTATTAAATAAATAATTATAGATTCAAAAAATTAATTTATCTATAATAAATACAAAATAAATCAAGATGGAATAAATTTAATTAAAAAGGAATTGAAAAATTCCATGAAAACAAAATATAAAAATTAAAAGACTTTCACTGCATTGATAGCAAATATGTTTTTATTTTGTTTAAATTGTACAATATAATTGTTCATGGCAAATACAATATTTTTTTATATAAAATTATTAAAAATTCGAAAAAAAAGATTATTAAATAGTAGTTTTATAATTTATAAGTCTGTCAGAACATTCTAAAAATTATTGTTTAAATATATTTAATTTCTTAATTAAAAACTTGTTCATTAAAAAAGTTAAATAAGATTAAAGTTTTTAGCTAAGCAGGTCTGGATTTTACATCAATGTTAATGTTTAAACTATTATTTTTTCTGAAACTCCAATTTTAGCGTTACATTCCATACATTTTCTGCTTTCCATAAGTCTTCCACACTCGTCTACTGCATAAAAATGATTATTTGGACACATGAACCAAGATCCAGATCTGGTGTCCACAACTGCTGTTGTAATAATTTTTCGGTCAATTATAAAACTTTCTTCATTTTTTTTGCTCAATTTTGCTGCATCGCGTATTATTTCCTGTTCTAAAGATTCTGTAAATTTTTCAAGCTTTGATAGTTTTTTAATAACTATATCAAATTCTGTTTTATTTAAGGAAAGGTCAGAATCAGAAAACATTGAATGAACTACAATCTGTAAAATTATGAATTAAATCAATTCAAAATTATTTTTTAGTAAAGATAAATAAAAATTAAATTAACAGTTTGAACAAATTAGTTAAATAGATGAATAGATTTTAAAATTATTTTGTAAACTTTTAAATTACATTAAATGATTAAAAAGATTAAAAAATTATTTAGAATCAAAACAATAGCAGATATGTACTTATTGTTAGAATAAATAGTAATTTTTTCATCATACAAATTATGCATTTAAAAATTACCAAAACTAAATTATAAAACAAAAAGGTGTAATTTTATTTTACCGTTAAATGTAAGCGTTTTAATTCTGTATTAAAGTCTTCCAATATTTGTTCAGACATAAATAATTTATTTGGAAGTGATTCCAATATTATATTTATTGGATCTGATATAAATTCTATCATTATTTTAGAAAGTTTTATCTGCTTCTTTAAGGATAGGACTTCAGTTAAAATATCTACAATACTTTTAAAAGCATAAACTTCATGAAAACTCAAAATTTGTTTCTTTTTTTTACGGAAAGGAATTCCTAGTTCTTTGATGTTCTGAATATACTGCTTTAGTTCAACCATTTCTAAAAAGTATACAAAATTATTCAGATTAAAAAAAAAATATTATCTTAATTAATTCCGACATAATGTATAAGGAATAATTTTTTTTTTTTATACCTTGAACAATAGGATCTGTTATCATTTGTGTAATATTGCAAACATATTGATTCCGAATTTTCTCCATGTTTTTTTCATTTTGAAAAAATAATTTATTTTTTAACATTATAAAATATCTTAAATTTATTTTAATTTGATTTATCAACCTTCTACAACTTCTGATGGGCGTTTGACATTTTGGACATATACACGCTTTTAATTCTATGAAACCATCGGAATCAACAGAATTTCTTACCCATGCTAAAAGTCCTTCATATTCTACAGAATGACCGCAATCCGGTAAAAACAAAAATCTACAAAATTTTATTTAAAATTAACAATTTGGTTTTTTTGTATGAATACATAGTGCATCTAACATTTTCCGAATTTTATTGCATAAAAATTAACAGCAATTATTATTTTAGAGTTTGATACCTTAGAAAAAAAACTTACTTAGCATTAGAACTATTTTCAATTCTTGGAAAAATTGTTGCAAGTTCCTTCCTATCACAAACCAGACATAGCTTGGGACATGGATCACCGCAATAACCAATGCATGGATGACCGCATTTTAATATTTTTTTGCAAAATTCTTGGCATGGTTTTATGTCACACAATTCATAACATTTTTTCTTACAAGATTGATGCTTGCATTTTAAAAGACATGGTTTCTATAGATAAAGTTTCATGTAAGTATCAAAACATTTTTTTTAAAAAAAGTCAAGAAACGTGAAAAAATAAAAATAAATCTTGATAATAAACTAAATACGATAACAAAAATATTTAAGAACTGAATTTTTAACATACGTTACATGGTCCACATGGTACTCCACATATTTTATTACATTTACTGTGACCACAATCAAATAAACATTTTTTTTTGCATGGTAAACATTCTGAACTACAGAGAGATGTACACCTACAATATGACGCGTATATTTATGTATATATAGTTTATCTTCATGTTTAAACAAAGTTTTATCAAATATAAATTATAGTTACGGATGTCCGCAGATAAATATTTTACGACAACGTTCATTACAAGACATGTGTAAACGTCCTTGGAAACATTTATGACAATTTCCTTTGCAAATATGTCCACAAAGTAATTTTGCATTGCATGGTTCTTCACAATATTTTAAAATTTCTGGTGATTTTGGATCTAATAACAAAAGTATGTGTTTTAATTATACATTGAATGTTTTAATTTGATTTTTTTAAATGCAAATATCTTGTATATTTACCAGTATTTTTCAAATAACATGGCATTGTTGCTCTATGTCCACAAAGTCCTAGTTCATCTACTTGTACTATCACCTTACAATCGACAGTACATTGGTCTTTGCATTTCATTGTGCAGGGATGCCCACATGGCAATGTTTTTGAGCACTTGTTATTACATAAAGATGGAGTCGCTTCTTTACAACATTCCACTTTAAGTGTGTGACCACAAGAACTTATTTTAGAAACCTAAACACATAATTTTAATTGAATGAAGGTTAATAGAAAAAGCATTTCATTGATAATATTATATGTAAAAATTAATAAACAGGAATTTCTTCGCAATTTTTGCAATCATCACTGCATTGTAATCGACATTTATGTCCACAACCGATGATTTTTCGTTCGCAAGGTTTTTTACATTTAACTTCTTCTATGTTTTGAGAGCACGGTACATTTTTGTAAAAGTGCCCACAAGATCGCTTCTTATCTACTAGTACAGAGCACGTATCACAGTCCTCAAAACATCTTTTATTGCACATATGATTTGCAGGGCAATTAAGACTTTTTTTTGTACAATTTTTCTTACACTGATACTGAAAACATAAGAAAGTGGATTGAATACAAATGATATTAAAATTAAGATATAAATCTTAAGAATAATGAAAAATATTTTAATTTGTATTAAATCAGTAAACTGAAATTTTAAAAATATGCTTAAAAAGTAAATTTGATGGCAATTACCTCTAGATGGTCTGGATCAGATCGAACGTGACATTTCTGTGTACATGTATGACCACATTCCAATCGAATGTCACAGTCGCTAAGACACTTACATTGTTCAGTAGTTAAATGACAAAGCTTTTCAACTTTATGATCGCATTCAGGTAAAATAATTTCTACCTGAAATAAAGCAACAATATTTATTAAAGTAAATTATGATATGAAAAAAATTTATAACAATTAAAATAACAAATAAAATGAAATACACTCAAAATATATATTAATCACATATACCTTAACAGGACATTCAAATGTTTCTGGATCTGCTGAACACGGAATTTCTACTGTATGTCCACACTTTAATGTTTGTTTAATGAGTACTGCACATGGTAAGCAAGTGTCCGAACAAAGCGATAAGCAAGGATGATTATTTATGCAAATTTTGGTACACGGTTCCTTGCAATGATATTTTTTATGATCGCGATCTTGTATGTGACATACATTTGTGCAAATATGACCACAAGGGAGTAACAAATTGCATTTTTGCATACAGCCTCCTTCTGGACATTGTGCAAAATCTTCGGCTGTCTTTAACTATAATTTCAAAGGATTAAATAGTAATTTTATTATATTTAGTTGCTCTGATATAATATGCAAAAAGAAAAATTACCTGAATCATTTGATCAGAATGGATTTGACATTTAATTGTCAAAGCATTATCAATTGCACTATCTTCTTCCAAGACAGTTTTTATTTGCGGCCAGATTTTATTATTTATTATTAAATCGTCCATATTGCCCATGATGTACAAACCTTCACGTGCACGAGATAAAGCAACGCAAACTCGATTCTCTTCTCTTAAAAAGCCAATATTTCCTTCTCCATTATTACGTACGAGTGACAAAAGTATAATTTTGTTTTCCTCCCCTTGAAAATTGTCTACAGTTGTTACATGCATCTCTTGAAGTAATTCATAACGAGACATTTCCTGCAAACATAATTCATTAGTTAACATTAATAGAAATTTGGTTTACTTTTAACAATAAGCAATCTGTTATTCAACTCACTTTTTTAAAGGCAAACAGTTGTCCAGTATATGTGCAGAGTATGGTAATCTCTGTAGGCTTATAGCCTTGTAACACCAAGTGTTTTGCAAGACATGATAAAAATGTGACTTCGTGCTCGTTAATAAAACTATCATCATTATCGTTAAATTGTTCGCGGTATTCATGATTGAGAAAGAATACATTATTAGTCATGCCTTTAACATTTGGATATTCAAGCACCACCTTGTGATTGTGTAATTTATCATAAATCGATGGGCATATTAGTTTGGCAATTTGTGGTCGCATTCGATGCTGGTACGTTAATTGCTCGCAATTGCCTCGGACATTCACCATCCGCTCAAATAGAGACACATTTAAATTGAACTTTCTGCCCAATTCGTGAACTGATGCTTTTGGCCGTAGTTGTTTATGGTCACCGATCAAAATAACATGTTGGCAATGCTTTGTCATCGAACATACAATATGTGACTCTAAAATTTCAGCAGCTTCCTCTACCAAAACTGTAATTTATTAAAATTTTGTTTATTTGATTATTACAATACATTTAGATTACATTATGTGAAATTAATGATTAAAAAAATAATTGTATAAACCAATAGGAGCCTCAATATTTTGTAATAAAGCTTGATTCTTTGCTGCGCCTGTTGTCGTGAGTCCAATCACATCGTGATTTTTCATTACTTGACAATTTACTGATTGGGTGGCTTTTTCATTTTCCTCTTTTATTTTAGGATAAAGCCGTTTTAATCTATCCAATTTATTATTTATAAAATTATAAGTATGCTGGATCCATTCCCAATATTTTCTCCAGCGCAAATTATTACTTAGTTGGGAATTTAGATTTATCATTGGATGTTTACTGAATTCATGCTGCAATTCAAGAAAAAATTTTCATGTACTTTTTTAAGAGTAAAAAAATTTATGTTGCTTGATTAATTTCGTTAATAAAATTTATATTTTTTATAAACTCAAATTAAATAAAATTTAAATAATTTACTCACGCGAATAATATTTCGTTTTTTAATAAAGTTATTCAGATCTTGATTGTGTTGAAAGATTTGATATTGTTGATCAGGATGCAAAGATGAATTGTGTTGTAGATGTAAGATTTCATTTTTTAAAAAATCAATTTGTTTATTAAACAAATTTAAAACGTTAAGGTCTCCGTGAATTTTAATATTTTCAAGACATTCATAGTCAAGGATTAAATCATCATCTGAGTAAATATCTTCATCCTCAAGAAAAGAGTTATCATCTCTCGTTCTCTTCGATTCATCTTTCTTTTTAAAATCAGTTTTTTCAGCATTTGCAATATTTTGCAAAAGAGGAATCACTTCTTTACCAATGAGCCAGCAAGCTAATTCATCTGTTTTTCTAAATCTATTTAAGGGATGCAGATATCTTCGATTTTGAAAACAATCCAGAGGTACAATTATGTTAGGTATGGTCAAATATTCTAAAAGGCATTGTAATATTTTTATAGAAATCGAAAGATTTTTCAAATCGTATTGTGTACTGTACATCAAACTCTTTGCATTTCCAGTTATGTCATCGAATCTTTTGCGACTTTCTGTAAGTGTATATTGATTTAAATTTTCATTTTTTGATCGACTACCGACGCGTACAATTGATTGAGTAGCAGATAAAATGCCTTCCAAAAACTGATCCAAGGCATGATTTGTTAAACATACTACTACAATCGGTCCGTATGTTCTCCATTTACCTATATTTTCTAATAAAGCACGAACGACTTGAAGGGCTAAAAAAGTCTTTCCTGTTCCTGGTGGTCCTTGTATTATAGCGAATTCTTGAGTCAAAGCGCTTTTAAAAGCATTCAATTGTGACTCATCAAAATTTAATTTTCTTTCTGTCAACCATGCTTTGTGATATCTTTGTAATCTCCATTTAGAACCTCTAAGATAATCAGGCATTTTAACAAAAGTTTCTGCTTTAATTAAGTAGGATTCCATAGGAAAATTTGAATGGTCAATTTTTTTCATAGCAGTTAATACTTGAAAATAAGGTTCAAAAAAAATTTTTGATTCTAGCACAACAAGATTACAGTTATACATATCTTGTGGTATTTGTGTGTCCTGGCAAGGTTGTATTATTACATATCCTTTATCAAGATCTCTTTCATCACGATTTATAACTGTTGCAAAAAATATTGTTTGACAGTCATCTTTACTTAAAAGTAAGAGAGATCCATTCATAAAACGTTTTGATAAAAACCAATTCACGTGTTTTAATTTTCCAAAATGAAGTTGCAAGCCTACATCTTTACTGCTGTATTTAAGACCTGTTATTATTGCATTTTTGTATATTCGAAGATCATTATTTCGATATGTCTGTGTTTTGTCTAAATACTCTCTTATACCATTGCGCAATGGTCTAACAAAATCTTCTTGCAGCAAACGAAATTGAATATCCAAATAATGTTCAACGGAATTGTAAGGATCTTTAATTTTGCAGGGTCTAAGAAAAAGTTTACTATGGTCTAATAAATCTTCAAGTTTTGGAATTACATTTAATATTCTAAAATTTTCTGGAGGTTTTAAATCAATTTTAGTTCCTAATGTATTGACTGACTCTATTTTTTGAATTTCTTTCTGCAAATCTTGGATCATATTCATCAAATCAATTTTAACAGTGTTGACAATTTTATATTTTTGTGAAATCTCAATATTTGAAATTATTAAATACGTTTTTTGTAATAAAACTGTCAGTTTATCACAGGCAGTACAAAGAAGCAATTCAATTACTTTTTTGGAAAATTCAACAAAATCATACCAAAACCTACAGTTTATATAGTAATTAAGTAAAATGTTAAATCAATTATTTTATGTTAATTGTTAGCATACCTGTCTATATCTTCATGATAAATTCTATTCTTTGATTTTTCTTCATCACTTTCAAGAGGCAATTTTTTTAAGTAAAGCTCCAAAGATTTTAAGAAATTAGTACTCATTGTAAGACTTATAGATTTAATCATTAACTCTGTAGTATTTGCTTTACAAATGCTTGTCATAAGTTTGAGTGTCGATACCAAAATATCTGGCTCCATATCGTTGTTCAAAAACTTTTTAAAATCTTCTATTTTTTCTGCTACCAAAGCTACAATTTCATCACTATTTTTTGTGTTCAAGGTTTTCAAATATTCAACTAAATTAGGTTTGATGAATGGATTTTCTTCAATTTCTGGCAATATGATTTTACTAAAAAATTAATAATAAAAATTATATTAATAAAACACTATAAATTAACATTGTATGTGTATGTAATTTTATGTACACTCTATGCATACATATATAATATGAACAAAAATATTCATTTGAAATTTTCAATAAGATAAACAATTTTTTAATTAAAGAAGTTGATTCCTCTAATATATTTAATCAATTATTCTTAGTTATATAAACAATAAAATTACAGGAAAATTTACCTTAATTTTTTATCTGAACAATGTGATGACTTATGATTGTTATATTTTTGTCTATTGTTTAAGCAGTTATAAAATGTTCCTTGTTTTGATTTTCTTGAATCATAAATTTTGCCATCATCTATAAAAAATAAAAAATTAATTTTTATTCTTACTTATTATTTGTCTTTCTTGTAACATCAATTTAGTTTAAATTATTTACATCTATGAAACTGAAAAATTACTTTAAGAAAATAAAATGGCAAAAAGCATATAGAATGCTAGTTAAATAAAAAAATGGAATGATTAAAACAAAAATTATATTTAAAATCTATAATACAAAAGTTACCGAAATTTTTTTTATAAAAAATTTATATTAACACAAACATACATAACCAAGTATATAAGCTTTAGATCAGATCATAATTAAATTTTTTTATCATACCTTCACGAAATCTATTAGGTCTCCAATTATGATTCTCCATCATGTAATTTTAACCAAAATTGAACTGATCAAGATTATAATTAAAACTAAAGAGTAGAAAAAATATAACAGTTCGACCGTAAAAAAGAACGTTTTTAACTCATTCTTTCTTCATAGTCGGAAAGAGAATGCTGCCTATGATGCCCGCAGTCAACTGCCCCCGCCCTACATTCCACATTCCCCACTGGCGCGAAGATACAGTTTAATCAACATGGTAATATATAGTAGTTCTTAGAAATCAAAGTATCAAAGAAAAACAAAAAAGTATCGCGGTCGAATTGGCAACAATGTACAAGGAAAAGAACACCTTTATTTTATAGTTAGATGTATCGATTCACCGTAATGAAATATAATATTATAGCTATAATAATACTACAGGAATGATGTAGGTATTTTTTTATCAATGCGATAAAGCTGAGTAATCCTTAAAAAAAGCCAATTATACTCTAAGAACTTTACGTTACTTCTTTTTTATTTTCAGCTGTAGAAATTAAAAGTACTTATTTTAAAAATCAAAGTTTTCTTTTAAAGTAATTTTTGATATATTAAACATAAATCAAAATAATTCACGTGAACGAATAGGCACGAATTATTTTTATTTCGTATATTAAGTAAAATTTTGTATCATACTAAGTATATACTAATTGAAGCATATGGAACAAATGAAAATAAAAGTGAGCATTGATTTAAACAAAAATATATATATTTATAAAGTTTGTTAAAGAAAAAAATATTAATATATATATATATATATATATATATATATATATCATCTTTACTTTTGCAAATTTTCAAAAAAAATCAAGAATTCTTATTTATAAATATTTTCTATCTTATACAAAATATGAAAATAAATTATTTATAATTAGACTAAATAAATATTTATTATAATTTCATAAGGTCTTTAAATTTATTTTAGATCAGTCAAATAAACAAATAAATAAATTACAACGTGAAAAACGTTTTAAAATATACATGTGATAATAAGGTAATTTTGAACACTGGACTATAATTAGTATGATATATCATTATGTTAAAAATATCAATTTACTTGTAATAAATTAAAAAAAATATCACTTAAATTTCTTTAATATGCTGAGAAATTATGTTGAAATGAAAAATAAAATTAAATAGAATAATTTTTGTATTTACTTTATTTGTATTGTTGCCTTTCATATTTATTACATCATGTTTAATTTTAGAACAATTAAAATTGCAGTATATAAATTTTAAAATTATAAAAGTTCTTTAAATCCTTATTTAGTAAAACTATTATGTTATAAACGCATGCCTAATATTTTAAGTTTCTTACAATCGAATATTTAAAAAAAAAAATATGCTATTTTTTACAAAGAAACAATAAAAAATTAAGGTGTTAAAGCTGACGGCCAAGCAGGTGTCGTTGCTCCATCGATTTCAGTGGCTAAACGATTACCCCTTGTTACTTTATGATTTGCACCTCCAATCATTGCATCACAATCTAAACATCTTCTGCTTTGCATAGCTCCTCCACAATCGCCTATTGCGTAAAAATGATTATTTGGGCATGCAAACCAAGATCCAGCCTTTATGTCTTTAACTGCTGCTGTAATAACTTTCCGATCAATTATCAAATTTTTGGCATTTTCTGCACTTAACTTTGTCGCATCGAGTATTATTTCCTCCTCTAAAGATTTTGTAAATCTTTCGGATTTTGAAAGTTTTTGAATTATAAAATCGAATTCTGTTTTATTTGATGATGAGAGTCCAAAATCAGAAAATACTGCATAAACTTTAAACTGAAATATTTACAATTAAATATTTTTGAAGTTTTAAAACATAAAATTAAATTAGCTGAATATTATTAAATTAACAAATTTTTAAATTACACTAAAAATTTATAATAAAAAATTATTAAAAAAAATTTACCATTAAATTGAGACGTCTCAATTCCACATTTATATCTTCCAGTCTTTGTTTAGATACAAATAAATTATGTGGAAGTGATTCCACTATTATATTTATTTGATCTAATATAAAGTTTGTACTTATATTAGTAAGTTTCATCTGCTTTTTTAAGGACAAGATTTCATTTAAAATATCTACAACACTTTTAAAAGCGTGTACTTCATTAAAACTCAAAATTTGTTTCCTTTTTTTTCGGAAAGGAATTCCAAGCATTTTAATGTTTTGCATATACTCTTTTAATTTTTTCATACCTAAAACGTACAAATAATTATCCACATTTAAAAAAAAATATCTCAAATTAATTAATAAGCAGATAATGTAATCATTATGCTGAGATGAATTGTTTCGTTAAATACCTTCAAATGTAGAATCATTTAACATTTGATTAATACAGTTGACACTCAAATCTTGATTTTTTCTTAAGCTTTTATTTTTTGTATTTTGGTAGAATAATTTTTTTTTAATCAATATTACAGAATCCAAATTATTTTTTACATGATTTGTAGTTTTTAAACAATTTTTAATGGGTGCTTTACACCTAGGACAAGTAGGTGCTTTTATTTCTACAGAACCATTAGAATTTGTAGAAGTACTTAACCATGACATTAGTCCTTCATATTCTATAGTATGGCCACAATCCGGTAATAACACAAACCTACAATGTTCAAAAAAAGATACACATTTTTTAAAAATATTTTTTAATTATCATAAACTATACTTTTCACAATTATTCTAAAAATTAACTTTTTTTAGTTTTGCTAAACAAATATCTACATTTTTAGTATAATTTTAAACACAATGCCTTACAAAAACTTACCTAGCATTTGAATTATCTTCATTACCCAAAAATATTGTGGTCAGTTCTTCTTCGTTGCAAACACGGCATAGCTTAGGACATGGATCGCCACAATAACCAATGCACGGATGGCCACATTTTAATAATTTTTTGCAGGGCTCTTCACATGGTTTAATATCACATATCTCGTGACATTTTTTCGTGCAAGACTGATGCTCGCATTTCAAGAGACATTGTTCCTATAAATTAAATTTTCATACGAATAAAAATTTATAAAAAATAAAATCAAGAAATTGGAAAATATCACATTAAAAAAACAATAGCATAATAACAATTTAGTAAAAGTAAAAATAAATATATTTAAAAATTGTTAACATACCTGACAAGGGGCACACGGCTCTCCGCATATTTTATTACATCTAGAGTGTCCACATTTAATATTACATTTTTTTCTGCAAGGTCGACATTCTTGATTACAGAGTGTAGTACATCTGAAATTATATATATATTTTTGCATATACTTATCTATGGGATGAAAAAATATTTTATAAAGCATGCAACAGTAATATAAAATTTTATTACGGATGACCGCAGATGAATATTTTGCGGCAAGGTTCGCTGCAAGAAACGTGTATGCGACCTTGATAGCATTTTCCACAAGTTCCTTTGCAAACATGGTTGCAAAGTAATTGTACGTTACAAGGTTCTTCACAGTATTTTAAAATTTCTGGTGATTTTGGATCTAAACAAATCAATAATTACGAACAAATACATAATAGATTGTGTAAACTAAAAAAAGAAAGAAATTAATAAAATTAATAAATATTTACCACTGTTTTTCAAATAACATGGCATTGTTGCTTTATGTCCACAAAGTCCTAGTTCATCAACTTGGACTATTACTTTACAAGCAACAGTGCACTGCTCTTTGCATTTCATTGTGCACGGATGTCCACATGGCAATGTTTTTGGGCATTTTTTGTCACATAAAGAAGGAGTTGCTTCTTTAAAACACTCTACTTGAATAGTGTGACCACATGAACTTAATTTAGGAACCTACAAACATTTATATATTTTATTATAAAAATTGATGTGTTGTTTATCGAGTTTTAAATATATTATATAAAGATAAATATTAACTTTTTCAATGCAATTTTTGCAGTCGTCACTGCATTGCAATTGACATTTATGACCACAGTCTAACATCCCTCGTTTACAGGGATTTTTACAATAGATTTCTTCAACCTTTTGAGAGCATGGTATGTTTTTGTAAAAGTGCCCACAAGAGCGCATTTTATCTACATGTACAAAGCATAGACCACAGTTTTCAAAACATCTTTTTTTGCACATATGACCTTCAGAGCAGTCAAGATTTTTTTTAGTGCAATCTTTGTAGCACTTATACTAAAAATAAAGAAACATGATAGTAAAATAAATCAATTATAGACAAATAAAATTTTACTTTAATTTGATAAAAATAAATAACATTTTTTTTTTAATTATCAAGTTATGAAATAAAACGTTTAAAATTGTAATTTACCTCTAAATGATCTGGATCGGATCGAACGTGACATTTTTGTGTACATGTATGACCACAGTCTAAGCGAATGTCACAATCATAAGAACATGAGCATAAATCAAGAGGTAAATAGCAAAGCTTTTTAACATTATGGTTGCAATCTGGTAAAATTACTTCTACCTAAAATTAAGTAACACACCATAAAAATGAATGATTTTTATTGAAGAAAAATTAGTTGTATGTTTCTGTAAAAATTGATTTCACATTAATCAAAAATAGCAATTTAAAAAAAAATTGACAAAGAAATAATTAGTTTTATAGAATAAGAACAAACATAATACATAGTGAGCTGTGAAAATTTAATTTTTTTTTTCAATTAAAATATTAAAAAATGTACAAGTTAAACACATATTTATAAATACCTCCACAGGACATTTAAATGTCTCTGGATCAGCTGAACACGGGGTTTTTACAGTGTGTCCACACTTTAAGGTTTGTTCAATAGACACCTCACAAGGTGCACAAGACTCTGCACATAGTAGTAAACAAGGATGATTATTTTTGCAAGTTCTGTTACATGGCTGTTTACACCGATAATTCTCATGATCTCGGTCAAGTATATGGCATATATTTGTGCAAATATGACCGCAGGGTAGTAACAAGTCACATTTTTGCGTACAGCCTCCCTCAGGACATTGTAAAAAATCGTCTGCTGTTTTCATCTAAAAATTCAATTTAATATAATATTATGCTCTGTTAGATATCGTAACACATTTCCGAATTAATACAAAAAGTATTACTTCAAAACTTTTATCTGAATGCACTTGACATTTTACAGTTAATGTATTGCCAATCAAGTTATTTTCTTCCAAAACATTTTTTATTTTTGGCCAGATTTCATTTTTTTCGAGCAAGTCGTTCATATTGCCCATAATGTATAATCCCTCGCGTGCGCGTGATAAAGCAACGCAAACTCGGTTCTCTTCTTTTAAAAAACCGATATTACCTTCTCCATTATTGCGGACAAGTGACAAAAGTATGATTTTATTTTCTTCGCCCTGAAAATTGTCAACGGTTGTTACGTGCACTTGTCTAAGTAGTGCATAACGAGCCATTTCCTGCAAAATGAAGAACATTGATCAGCCAATATTGTTAAAAGTATTATACATTTTTAAAATAAGAAAAAAAATTTTTTTCTCACTTTCATAAAAGCAAACAATTGTCCTGTATAGGTACAAAGTATCGTAATTTCTGTCGGTTTGTAGCCTTGTAAAATCAGGTGTTTTGCAAAGGCTGTTAAAAATGTGACTTCGTGCTCGTTGAAGCAACTATCATCATTATCACTGAATTGTTCACGATGTTCATGATTTAAAAAAAATAGATTTTTGGTCAAACCTTTAACATCTGGATAATTAAGAACCACATCATGATTATGTAGTTTTTTATAAATTGATGGACAAATGAGCTTGGCTATTTGAGGTCGCATTCGGTGCTGGTACATTAATTGTTGGCAGTCACCTCGGATATTTACCATCCGCTCAAAGAGAGACACATTTAAATTGAATTTTTTTCCCAATTCGTAAACTGATGCCTTGGGTCGTAACTGCTTATGGTCACCAATCAAAATGACATGTTGACAATATTTCGTCATCGCACATACAATGTGCGACTCTAAAATCTCGGCCGCTTCTTCCACTAAAACTGCAAATATAAAGTGTTGAAATAAACTACATTTTCAAAATATATTTTAAAGAATGTTTTTATTGTTAAATAAATGTTCAAACCAATTGGAGCTTGGAGAGCTCGTAGTGATGCTTGAATTTTAGCTGCACATGTAGTGGTGAGCCCAATCACGTCATGTGCTTTCAACACATCTAAATTTACCAATTGAGCTAATTCTTCACATTCGTCATTCATTTTATAATATTTTGTTTGTAATGTTTGTAATTGGTTCATTATGAAATTGTGACTTCGTTGAATCCATTCCCAATATCTTTTCCAACGCCAATGATTTGTAGGCTGAGATCTTGAATTTATTAGTGGATGTCTGCAAATTTCTTGCTATAATGAAAAAAATGTTTATAATTTTTTTAAATATTATATAATATTTAAACATTAAATTATTGAACTTACATTGATAAAATTGCGTTTGTCAATTAATTTATCCAGATATTCTTGATGCATTTTTTTTGATTTTTTGTTTTGAAGACGTACTATTTCATTTCTTATAAACTGTATATGCTCATCAAATAAGTTTAAAATATTTAGATCTCCCTTGATTTTGATATCTTCAAGATTTTTATAATCCAGTATTAAGTCAGCATCTGTGAGTACTTCATCGTACTTGTGATAGGGACGCTCATCAAATGCAGGTTCTGTTTCAGTTTTTTTGTTTATAGCAATATTTTCCACTGTAGTAACTTTTTCCATAAGAGAAGAAAATTCCTTTCCAATAAGCCAACATGCTAAATCTTCTGTTCGTTTAAATGTTTTAAAAGGAAATTGATTTTGACAGTCGTGAAAACAATCTAGTGGAACAATAATGTTGGGTGTGGTCAAAAACTCCAGAATCAGTTGGAATGTTTTAATTGACTTTAAAATATCTTCTAAATCATGTTTTTGATTGTACATTAAACTCTTTGCATTACTTGATGAATGAGAATGTTTGCGTTTTTCTGAAAGTGTATATGGATTTAAATTTTCATTTTTTGATCGACTACCAACGCGTACAATTGATGTAGTCGTGGATAAGATCCCTTCTAAAAATTGGTCTAATGCGTGATTGGTCAAGCAGACTATCACAATTGGTCCATATTTTCTCCAATTTTTTTTATTTTCTAGTAAAGCGCGAACGACTTGAAGTGCTAAGAAGGTCTTTCCTGTTCCTGGTGGTCCTTGTACAATGGCGAATTCTTGAGTTAAGGCACTTCTAAAAGCACTTAATTGCGACTCATCAAAATCTAATTCCTTTGGACTTGGCCAGTCTGCATCAGGTTTAGTGGACAATGTAAAATTTTTTCTAAATTTTAATTCCGGTATGTCTTCAAGATAATGAGGCAATTTAACATTAGTTTCAGCCTTGATAAAATAATGTTCCATTGGGAAACTTGTACAATCGATTTTTTTCATGGCTGTTAAGACTTGAAAATAAGGTTCAAAAAATATTTTTGATTCAAGTACAACAATATTACAGTTGAACATATCTCGTGGTATCTTTATGCCTTCACAAGGTCCTACCATAACATATCCATTTTCAAGATCTCTTTCATCACGATTCGTAACTGTAGCAAAATATGAAGTTTTAAAATTGTTTTTGCTTAAAACTAACAGAGATCCATACATAAAGCGCTTAGATCTACACCAATTAATAAATTTTAACTTTCCAAAGTAAAGTTGTAATCCTGCACTTCCTTTATTAACTTGAAATCCTGTTAGTTTAGCGTTTTTATAAATTCGCAGATCGTTATTTCGGTTTGTTGTTTGGGTTTTATCTACATATTCTTTTATACCATTGCGCAAAGGCCTGACAAAATCTTCTCGCAACAAACGAAATTGAATATCCAAATAATGTTCAACTGTATCATAGGGTTCTGAGACTTTACAGGGTCTGAGAAACGGCTTATTGTCAAATAGATCTTCATTTTTTGGTATTATATTCAATATTCTGTAGTTTTCTGGTGGATCGAATTCGGTTTTATTTCCTGATACACATGTAGTTTCTATTTGTTGAATTTTTTTCTGCAAGTCCTTGATCATATTTTCAATATCTACTTTGAAACTGTCATCAATTGTATATTTTTTCAGTTCTTCAATATTTTTAATTATTAAATGCATTTGCTGTAATAAAGTTACTAACTTATTACTTGCAGCTAGAGGAATTAGTTCAATTATTTTTTTCAACAATTCGATTAAATCAGCCCAAAACCTAAAAAATAATAAATGATTAAAATATTTAATTAACTTTTTTCTTCAATTATTTTCTGTACCTATTTATGTTTTCATGATAAATTTTGTTTTTTGATGCTTCATATTCATCTTCAAAAGCTAAATTTAATAAAAAACGTTCCAATTTTTCTAAAAATTTAGTATTAATAGTAAGACTAATTGCTCTAATCAATATTTCTGTAAAGCTGGCTTTGCTAACATTTGTCATTAGTTGGATTGTTGAAACTAAAACATCTGGCTGCATGTTACTATCCAAAAACTTTTTAAAATCCTCTTCTTTTTTTGCTACTAAGGTCATAACATCTTCACTGGATTTCATATTTAAATTCCTTATATACTCAACTAAATTTGAGTTATTAGAGAACCCTTCTTCAGTTTTCTGTTTTTTGGATTTGCTACAAAATTGAAAACAAAATTACATTACTTATAAAGAACTAGGAGTATTAACTTTAATTGTATATTTATTAAAATTTGCAAATTGTACAAAAATTAATGGCCAATTCATTAGAGTTTTATATTAATTCTTAAATACATTACATAATTTCAAGAAATAAATTTTTAAGCATTGTCTTAAAAGATTGCAGTTTTGCATTTGACTGCAAATTTACATTTTTATATTGTAAATAAATTTTATTGTATTGGGTCTTGTGCCCATGGTATATGTAAAAAATAAAATTTTTATCTAAAGTTAATGTAACTACTTTTACAAACATTTTGCACATGTAAGGCCCGTTTCAGCCAAAAACGATAAGATACAAGCGATATGAAAAAGCAAGCTTTCGTATATCTATATTTTCGTTGTAACCGCGTCCGCATATATATAGATATACGGAAGCATGCTTTTTCGTGTCGTTTGTATCTTGTCGTTTTTGGCTGAAACTGTCTTAACATATCTCAAGATTGTACATTAAAAAACAATTAATTTAATAATAGTTAAAAAAAATTATTTATAATACAAAATGTTAGTTTTTATATTTTAAAATTGTTGTGACAATATTTTATCCAATCAATTTTTTTATTACTTTGATTCAATTAAAATTATTTAAAAATAAATATAAATTAAAATTTTATCTATTGAAAAAGTGATTAAAGAAAACAAAACAAATATTTTCTATTACCTATAAGCATTACGCGAATTATTGTGATGGGATGATCCCCGATTTTCATGATTCCTCCATCTTTGTCGATTTCGCGAGTTACTGGCCGTATTCTGCGGCATTCCTTTGTTTTCGACATCTACAAAAAACAAAATTCCAGGTTCAACTTGTAATTTTTTGTAACAATTACACGTATTTTCATAAACTATATTTAAAAAAATATAATAAATTGACTTTGAAATCAACCACACCGTAGTACACACAACAAAAACTCGACAAATTAAAATAAAGAAATTAAATGATTGGACTACAAAACTGTGCATTACACGCGTACTTTTTCATTACCTTTACACTGTTTATTGTTCCTCCAATTATCCATCCTGCATTTATCTCTGAAATTGAAATGGCACGAAAAAGATGAGAATTTTCAAAGCCGTCAAACGTCTACTTAGTAGACCGTTCAACGTTCAACTGTCGAGGATGTCGATTGTCGAGGGACGAGAACTATATCGACGATAATTATGAGCGCAGGAGTTTTGAGATTGTGGCTGAAAAAGCATTCTTCTATAACTCCAGCTTTGAACGATCAATTTTTTTAAATGCATTTAAAGTTTTTTAGCATACTTTATTTAGTTTAACTAAATTTCGGCACTACTTATATAAATTTTTATTAGCAACAAATTTATTTTCTGCTTTAATAATTTTAAGCGCTGATGATCGTACTATAATGTCAATTAATTAAAGTATAAGTGCGCTCTTTTAAGAAAAAATTTTGATAAGAAAATTTGCTTTTTTATAAACTAGAGAATTTATTATATTTAGGTACAAGTGGACTTTACTGCTGATATAAATTATGTTACGGAGTTTTTGAATTAATTTTCAGAAGTAACTAATGAAAAAATTAATATGAGTCAATTCGCTGCATATCTTTTTTATTTTAAAATACTTTTATTAAAAGGACAAAAATTTATTAATTTTACATTTTTATAACATCAAAACTTCTTAAAAATTAGTAAATGCTTTATTTTTTGATTTTACTGAAAAATTAACGCATTAGTGTTGTTGGAAAAGCTGAAGTTGTTGCTCCATCAATTTCGGTAGCTAAACGATTATTACTTGTTAATCTATGATTTGCGCCACCAATTTTTGCATCACATTCGATACATTTTCTGCTTTCCATAGGCCCACCACAATCGCCTACCGCATAATAATGATTATTGGGGCATTTAAACCACGATCCAGATTTTATTCCCTTTACTGCTGCCGTAATATTTTTCCGTTCTATTTGCAAGCTCTCTTTATTTTTTTCACTTAACTTAGATGCATCGTTTACTATTTCTTGTTCCAAAGAATCTGTTAATCTTCCAAAGTTGGATAATTTCTGAACTATCTGATCAAATTCTGTTTTATTTGACAATGAGAGGCCAGAAGTAGAAAATATTGTATAAATTTTTATCTGTAATATTGTTATATAAACTTTAAAAAACAATTTTGGAATTTGAAAATTGTAGAAAACTTATAATTAATAAAGATTTAATAAAAATTGACAACATATTTAAAAATGAATATATGAAATGAATATTACAAATAATAACAGACAAACTTTTTTATTAATAAAGAACATATCAAACTTGGTATGAAACTATAATTCCATGAAACCTACAATATGAACGCTATAACTTCTCTAATTTTTCCTAAAAAACTAAAATTTGGAATGTCTAACGACTATTACAATTTACAAGGCTCCTTTAAAGACTTACAACTTGCAAGAATTTTTTGAAAGATCCCGCGAATTGTTATAAAAATGACTAAAGGATTATATTATAAAACTCTTAATATTTTGTAATAAAAGACAATAAATTTTAATTTACCATTAAATGTAGACGTTTCAATTCCAAATTTATATCCACCAGCCTTTGTTTAGATATTAATAATCTGTATGGTAGTGATTTCAATATAAAATTTATTTGATCATTTATAAACTCTGTACTTATATTAGTTTGAATTATTTGCTTTTTTAATGATAATATTTCAATGAGAACATCTACAATACTCTTAAAAGCATGGACCTCATTAAAACTTAAAGTTGATTTCTTTTTTCCCATAATTGGATTGCGTGCTTTAACCTCTTGAATATATTTATTCAGGTCAACTATTTCTAAAATATATTAACAACTTATGAATAACCAAAAAAAAGGTATAAAATTATTGCAGTAAAAAACCATGAGAAAATTAACATGTATGTAAGTTCAAATACCTTGAACAATAGGATCTTTAAGCATTTGTGTAACACTATTAATGCATTGACGTTCAATATGTAGTAAATTTTTATTATTTGGGTAGAACAACTTCTTTTTAATAATCATTAAGGATCTCAAATTTAACTTGATTTGATTCATCAGCCTCATGCAACTTTTTATAGGTGTTTTGCATTTTGGACATGTAAGGGCTTTTATTTCCAAAAAATCATCAAAATTAGCATTATTTGTTACCCATGATAAAAGTCCTTCATATTCTATGGAATGCTTACAATCAGGCAATAAAACAAATCTATAAAAAATTTTAAACAAGATATAAAACTTTTTTAAAAATATTTTTCAATTATTTTAACATTTTTTATTTGTTCAAAACTTAGTTATGTAATAACAAGTTTATCTTTATAGATTGATTTCAAGTTTGGTTTGATATAATAATTATAAATATGTAGCTAAGCTTAGCTGTAATTATATTTAATATAAACTTACTTAGCACTGGGATTATCTTCATTGCCCAGAAAAATTGTAGACAGTTTCTCTTCATCACAAATACGGCATAATTTGGGGCACGGATCTCCGCAATATCCGATGCATGGATGACTGCATTTTAGTTTTTTTTTACAAGGTTCATTGCATGGCTTGATATCACATAATTCGTGACATTTTTTTTTACAAGATTGATGCTCACATTTTAAAAGACATTTTTCCTACAAATCCCATATACATATGTTCAAATTACATAAATTAAAAAAAAAATTAAGAGATACAAAAATTTTTCATGTAACGTTAAAAACATAATAATAAATTAGTTCAAATAACAAAGAAATAAAATTTTTAACATACTTGACATGGAACACACAATTCTCCGCATATTTTGTTACATCTACTGTGTCCACATTTAACATCACACTTTTTTTCACACGGTCGACATTCTTGATTACAAAGTGTTTTACACCTAAAATTACACCCATAATTTAGCACATATTAAAATTTTTAATAGAATATTTTATTAAGCATAATTTTAATTACGGATGTCCACAGATAAATATGTTGCGACAAGGCTCCCTACAAGATACATGTATGCGTCCTTGGTGACATTTACCACAAGTACCTTTGCAAGTATGGTCACAAAGTAATTTAACTTTACATGGTTCTTTACAATACTTTAGAAGTTTGGGTGATTTTGGATCTAATGAAATAATGTGTATTTGAATATGCATAAAACATGAATTATTGTTTGTCTTTTAAAACTTAATGTTTTTTTACATAAAAAAAATTATTTACCAGTATTCTTCAAATAACATGGAATTGATGCTTTATGTCCACAAAGTCCTAGTTCATCAACTTGGACTATCACTTTACAAGCAACAGTGCACTGCTCTTTGCATTTCATTGTGCACGGATGTCCACATGGTAATATTTTTGGGCATTTTTGGGAACATTCAGAAGAAGTCGCTTCTTTACAACACGCCACTTTAATAGTGTGACCACAAGAACTTATTTTGGAAACCTGTAAATATTGTAACAGATAAAATTGTATTATATAATTAAAATTCAAAATAAGATCTATTTATGATAGTCTTAAATATTTGTAACAATGAAAAAATAATAAATTACTTCTTTTTGACAATTTTTACAGTCATCACTGCATCGCAATTGACATTTGTGGCCACAATCTAATGTTCCTCGTTTGCAAGGTCTTTTACAATCAATTTCATCTAAATTTTGATGGCATGCAACGTTTTCGTAAAAATGTCCACAACAGCGCGTTTTATTTACACGTACAGAACACAAGTCACACTTCTCAAAACATTTTTTTTTACACATGTGATCTTGAGTGCAATTTATATTTTTTTTTGTGCAATCTTTATAACATTTGTACTGAAAACCAAATAAAATTAGATACAATTAATTGAAATTAATAAATCATGGTTAAATTTTTTTAAAATGTATGATTTTTTCTCATTAGCCTAAAGAATTTGCGTTTTAACACACGCAATCGAATAAGTAAAAATAATATTAGAAAACAATGTACCTCCAAATGATCTGGATCATATTGAACGTGACATTTTTTTTTACACGAATGACCACAATTTAAACGAATGTCACAGTCATAAGAACATTGGCATTGTTCAATAGGTAAGTAGCAACATTTTTTTACTTTATGATTGCATTTTGGCAAAATTACTTCAACCTAAAAAAAAAAATACAATAAAACTTTGTAGAAGTTATATATTAAAAATTTTTTAAGTTGCTATATAAATTTATTTCAATTTCAAGAATGAAGAAAATTATCAAAAAATGTAGAATTTAATATGTATGCATAATCATACTTCTACAGGACATTCAAATGTTTCTGGATCTGCCAAACAGGGAGTTTCTACTGTATGTCCACATTTTAAAGTTTGTTCAATAGGTATATTACATGGTGCACAAGACTCTACACATAGCAGTAAACAAGGATGATTATTAATGCAAGTTTTGTTACATGGCTGTTTACACCGATAATTCTCATGACTGCGATCAATTATATGGCATAAATTTGTACAAGTATGACCACAGGATAGCAGCAAATTGCACTTTTGCATACATCCTCCTTCTGGACACTGTGAAAAATCTTCAGCTGTCTTCATCTGAAAACGTCAATTATTTTTGCACTCATCATTATTTATTATAACTATAAATTGACAATAATAAAAAAAATTACATTGAAAGTTTTATCAGAATGCACTTGACATTTAACTATTAAAGTATCACCAATCAAATCATCTTCTTCCAAAACATTTTTTATTTTTTGCCAGATTTCGTTTTTGACAAGCAAATTTTCCATATTGCCCATGATATATAAACCTTCACGTGCCCGAGATAACGCAACGCACACACGGTTCTCTTCTTTTAAAAAACCAATTTTACCTTGTTCATTATTGCGAACAAGTGATAAAAGTATAATTTTATTTTCTTCTCCCTGAAAATTGTCGACAGTTGTTACATGCACTTGTTTAAGCAATTCATAACGTGCTTTTTCC
>JAPYZE010002698.1:0-17648 GCA_030522805.1 Leptomastidea abnormis
ACCTTAGGGCTTGGGATTCTTTCATTGTATGCCAAAAGGACCCAGTATACCAAGTTTCATCAAAATCCGTGACCCGCATACTGTGCACTCTCCTTGTTAAATCAAATAACATTAAAAATATGTAATTTTAGTATACCGAAGCGTTCATAATTTTGTATAGTCATGTAAGTCAACATAAAAAAAAAAATGTTTTTTACAAATGAAAAAAAATAAAATAAAATTATTATTTAAAAATCAATAAATCTTATAACAAAGCATTTGTACGACATATTTTTCAGACTCGTTCATTTTATCGACACCATAATACTCACTTGACTTTATTTTTCATGCCTTTTAAATTTACACCGTATCATTATTTATTCCAACCCTGTATTCCTGAGATTTATCCAAAGATAAATCTTAAATTAATAAGTCGAAGAGTTCAACAAAGAATAAGATACATATTATATAAAAAAGGGATAAAATAAATTTTATTTTTTCATTTAAGATAATAATTTATCGGCATTTTATCCAAAATTAACTTATCCTTATACTGCTAATGAATTAATAATACGCATATTTTTTATTAATAAAAAAAAGCATCGTAAGTTTTTACTGCATACATTAATAATAAGCTTTCATTAAGCTTACGTATTAAAAATAGCTCTTGTATATTAATCATTTTATTTGAAGTAATAAAAAAAAATTGATAGTATCATAAATAATTTAGCTAATGACATACCAAAAATAATTTCCAACGATAAGAAACCGTAGGTGTAAAAAAAGTGTTCAGTCTCTTCTACAAAAAAGATTTGAATGTAACAAGTATATAAATAAGATAAAATGTGTCTATAACGGTGTGCTAATAAAAAGATATGCTTTCATTATAAATCGATATCCATTTTTGTATAGCTGAGATGGACGCAAATGGAGCTGTGTACCTTATATTATAGGAAAACATTATATCTTGCGATCAGGTATGAAAAGGTTTTGGGAGATCGCCTTTATATACATATAGCTATAACCATCAGAATGATTTATATCGTCCATTTATTTTTGATCGACAGGTCTTTTATGAATCGACACCAAAAATGACTTGGTAAAATGTTATTCAAAGATAAACGATTCAAAGACAAGTAGTAGTTTTTCTGACGTTTGTCACCTATATACACCAAAATATAATCGTTAAGATGTCATATATCTATATAATATTACATCTAATATCCCAATACATAAATCAGTAATTATAATAATATAATATATAAAAATGACTTTATCTTTAAGATCAAACTGTCAATTATTTTTTCACGATTTTGAAATTTAATTCAATCTTTCGCAGAATCGTATATATCGAGAAGAAATAAACTTGACGATTGAACGATGCTCTATACTATGTATTTGAGCGCGATGTCACGCATGGGAAAATGAAGCAATTGAAATCTGTTAAACTTAAAGGAAGATTAAAGAGGTAAAATAAAAGAGAACAGTTTATAGGAAACCAAGCGAGATGAGACAAAAGTATGGGATATATAATCCAAGAGGTTTTGTGCGAAGGAAATTCCTTAAAAGAGCTTGCACTTGTGGGTTTTATGTATCCAGCTTTTGTGCTAGGAATTCTTTTTTTTTCTTTCTTTTTACTTTTGTAATTTACAAAAGGATGTGGAGAGAAGGTAAGGACTGTCTTTAATTGTAATTGAGACACTGTATATACTGTCTCTTTTGATGTTTTACAAGTAGTAATGTTGAAACAAATTAAGAGGATTTAAAGCTGGGAGAGGGTAAACTTTTTTGTGATCATTTCGAGAATGAGAAAGTGGCTGCGGTGTCAGTATTAAATAAAATGTAATTTATTGGTTCAGAACAAAAAAAAAAAATTAAATAAAGGTTGACTTGTGTGAGAATAGAAAAGTAAAGAGCTTGTTTGATTCATTCAATTTGTGATGTGGATTCAAATTATTCTATATATTGATTAATAATTTTTGTTGAAATATTAATAGTGGTATTAGAATGGTACCAAATTTATTTATTTTATTAATTTTTATTTTTAAATTAAAATATTGACAATCGTAAAAACGTAAATTATAAGATTTATTTAACTAAAAATTTCTTTTGATAAGTTTTTTTTTCATAAGCTTTCAAATATTAATCGATCTTTTCTTTTAATCAAAGAGAACAAGATTATCAAACTAATATAATTTTTTTTTTTGCAATATGACATCTGCAAAAATCGTTAATCTAAGAAAAGTCAAGTAAATTCGAAATTGCACAAAATTTACCAAAGTTTAATTCGATCTTCTTTCGAATAAAGCTCGAAGAGTATAAAAAGTAGATTGCTATATAAGTATAGAATAAGATGTAGGAGGAATGAGAAATGATATCAAAGATGACTATAGTGATCTAAATGATTGAGAAAGAAATTTTAAAGTTAAAAAAAAAAAAAAGTTTTGAGTTTGTTAAAGCGCAGTCAATACCGAATATCTATACGTAAGAAATATGTGGTAGCATTGGAAATAAAAAAAAAAAAAAAAAAAAAAAAACAAAAACGCGTCGTTTTTTTTTATTTTTTTGAAGAGATGAAACCTCAGAAAGAGTTAGATAAGACACACACACACGCGCGAAAAAAGAAAGAAAAAAGATAATCGCAAGATAGAAAGAAAGAGAGAAATGCGTAGAAATTTATAAGAAAATATAGCGGTAATACGCGATGACGAATGCCAGGAAATAGTCAGCAATATCAGAAATACTATAGATAGGGGGCGTGAGATAAAGGAAGGAAGGAACGAAGTATAGATATGAGAGAGGAATACCTATATATCGCTTTATATATAGTGTAGGCTTCGCGAATATCTATTATGCAGTCGAAAGAGCTGCTGCTGCTGCTGTTACTGCTGCGTTGGCTTATCGGTACTCGCAGGGGTGCGGCTGAAGAGGAAGGAAGAAGAAGAAGAAGAGAGAATTGCTAGTAGTAGGTACAGTGCACATTTATAGAAGGGCCGCTGCTGCTGTTGCTGCTTCCGCATTTAATGTAGCGGGGAATTGTAAATTCGATGTGTAGGTATATCTATAGGCGCTATCTTTGAGTGACCATCGCTCTTTACCGTTTGCGTGTGAGTATTATATGGTATGTGTGTACATACATACCTATACCTACCTATATTAGGAGGTAGAATGAGAGGAATTGATATATACGTATATATTGAAGGAATGGATAGTTCTAACGGTATATGTAACACATACTGCTATATTATCTATCCGGTATATGGCTTATCGTCATACGATGGTGATGCTAGTGCTGGTGGTAGTGGTGGTGGCATTGCTCCGATGGAATGTGCACGTGTGTATGCGTGGGAGATGAAAAATTTTGTTAGATATGCGGATTTGCGCGATAATGTTGGAGAAGGGGAGAGAAAAGATTTGACCGATTTGGTGGGAGCTTGCGTGTGTAGATTTTAATTGATTTTCTGACCAGGAGCTGAGAATGAAATTTTTAATTGTTTTTTTTATTGTTTGAGTGAATTCTATGGGGATTATACAGTTTTTTGAAGAAAGAGGATTTAAACGAGTTGTGCGTGATGTTATGAGAGAGGGTATAGAAATTTTGACTGGTGATTTTGTTAAAATAGTTTAGAACAGATTAAGTATAATTTTTTTTACAACAGTATTTTAGTTAATGATTATTTTTTAATTTTACCTAATTTTAAAATTTTATATTTACCATTAACATTACTTATACACTCATTTGTTTACATACCTATATATTTTTTATTAATAAAACTCAGAAATATTGCTATAGAAAGGCGAACAAAAATTAATGAAGTGTCACTCTTAAATTTTAACAGCAATATTCTATAATTCTGATCATACATTTATTAAATTTAATTAATTTCATTTTTCTAAGAATTTTAATTAATTCAAAGAATATGACTACATTATTTTTAATAAATAAAATTTTCAGCTTTTGACATATTTCTGGTAATCCGAAAGAAAATTCTTAGAAAATTTAAATTTAAAATATTAAAATTTCACATACAATAGTAAAGAAAAATTAAATTTTATACCTTTTAATATAAAATCAGATTTAAAAAAGAGAAAAAAAAAATTGTTCGTAATTTTCTTACTACAATAAAAATGAGCAAATAATTAAAATCAATCAATAGAACAAATAATATTCCTGTAATCTGAGTACTTTTAAAAGTTTAATCAAAACTCTGAAAAAAAAATTTTAATCGTTACTTTCAATAGTATTCTTTTAACAAACTTTTTTATCAATTTCAATTATAATCAGAACATACGTGTAGGTGTAATAATACTGTAGCAACCACCGGATGCAATTTAACATTTAAAAATCTCAATTGCATTAAAGTAACTTCCTCGTCTATCTAATTTAAAAAAAAAAAGGACTTCCCAAAGTAATTAAGTTAAAATGACTTAAGAAATTCCAAAATCTTCAAAGTTCTATCCTATTGATTAATAAAAAAAGAAAAAGTAAAATTTTGTATGTGCGGAAATAGATCTTACAGTGCACAGAGGAAGTCGAGAAAATCCGACTACTGTGGACTTGGCTTTTAATTGATGTGCTCGTAAATTATTCATGGACCAAGTTATCATAGAAGAGAGGAGGGGGGGAGGAGGGGGGGGGGGTTAATAAAGTCAAGAGGAGATTGCGTTATTGGCCGAAAGTGAAGAAGAGAAGGCGAGGGAAAGGTAAAAGAGAAGAGCTTCGAAAGGCAAAGAGCTATAAATGACAATGGCCTGCGGAGTAAAATATGAGTTTCGTGAACGATTGGTTAATTTCTTATAAAATATATTATTTTAATTAATTAATATATAATAAATTTGTATTATAAATGCTTAAAAAAAATTTTAAATCTGTAATTTAAATAAGTACGAAAAAAGTATTTCAAAATTTGTAAAAAGAAAAGAAAAAAATGTCTTTACCCGTAAATTCAATAATAATTTCTCAATTTAAACCTAAATCTCTATAATTCAATCACAATCCAAAATCAAGTAACCCAATAACCTGTAGTACACACATACACACACGCAAAAACCCAATTTCCCGAGGGTAACCCAAGAATACTCGCCGTTACAACCAATCTCGTTTTATTTCAATTTATTCAACAAGTCATATATAAATCTGTAATACCTATATAGCATACAAGCACACATACACACATCAATTCTCACTCTTTTTTTTTTCTTCCACTTCACACATAGAAAATGAATAATATTCGCGTGCGTAAAGATCAAATTCCATTACACACGAGAGAAAGATGCGCGCATCGTATAATATACACACCGATCCGCTGAAGGTTTATGTATCCGTTTCTCACCTTCCTATAGCCACATTACCCAATTACTACAGGATATATACTTCGTCATCATATTCATTCGCCTCATCCTTTCATATTATACAATATCGATTCATGTACTGGCTAGAAAATTTTGTTTGTCGTCCAGAATCGCAGTTTTATTTTTTAAAAATAACAACAATAACTTACTTTATAACTTTTTTTTCTTGCTCATACAATAAAATTAATAATTATTTTATCTACTCACCAAGTGATCATTTTTACGGATTGTTGACCAAAGTTGTAATCTCCACCCTCTAGTTTTTTTCTTGTAGAAGTCTATATTTATTTTGCACTCGACGAGATCCTCAACGTCAACACTCGTATCATTGGAATTTTCCAGCTTACAAAATTCTCTGAGAGAGAGAGAGAGAGAGAGTAAAAGAGAAAGAGAAGTTTGTGCTTGTCAAAGGGTCGAGAAGGCGTTCAAGAAGCGACGAGCCGGCTAATTAGACCCGGGCATCCAGGTTGCACGGAATTGTATGTATATATACTATCTATGTATATAAACGTGCACGTGAGGGTATAGGAGAGTCTAGGTCTGCGGAAGAAACTTTTCCTGCGGGTATATGCCAAGCCGTGAGCAGCAAGCTCGTCCTGTGGCGTCATTAGGAGGACACAGCCTGAGATGCAGTGAAAGAGACAGGGAGGGTGTATGGGCATGGCTGCGTGGAGAGGAAGAGAAGGAACAAGTTTAAATTGCACTTTGCTCTTCTGGTTATATGGTCTGTGGTGTGTGTATACGTGTGTGTGTATGAGGATACTTGGGTTTGGAGTGGATGCCGATATCAGTGGATGGAAAGGGATTTGTGAGTAAGAGAGTTTGGTATGGAATTTTTAAGTTATGCTTGAGTGAATGCTTGGTGGGGGGATTGTTATATTGTGTTGATTTGTATGATTTTTTTTATAATTAAATTTGAGAGAATGGATTATTTGGATGAGATTTTTTTTTTAATAAATTCAAAAATGTAAAATAATAAATGCAAGAAGTTTTGATTAAATGACATATAGGTATATATCAAAATAAATGGACACAATTAATATAAATTCTCAACACTTTCTTTGTATTTATACGATTATAATTACATTTCTTTTTTTTTTTTTTAAATTTGTAATTACCTTGTCAAGTTTGGTAAAACATTCTTCGGGAGCTCAATAAAATTTATACAGGATATATCACGTATATCATCATACGCCTTATCGCGCGTTATATTTAATTGTTTTTTTTTTTATTTTTTTTTTTAATTTTTTAAAAAAGGGCAGGGCACGTGCCCAGTAAGCGGAAAAGTTAGCAAAAAAGACATTATTATAATTATTATAATTATTATTATTATGGTAAAACGAGAACAAAAATTGTCCTTTTGTATACAATATTATCGGAACACGTAACATCGATAAACCGCACAGCAGCAGCTTTTTGTTTATTATTATTTTTTTTTTTATATGTTTTATGTTTATTTTTTAATTTTTTTTTGTCTTTTTTTTTTGATTTCATTTTTCATTTTTTGCGACTTTTCTCACTCACCGGTAAAGATCGATAATATACATATGAAAAATCAGTAACCCGTCAATGTAACATTACTTATATATTAATATTTACGTATAGTTATTATTTTTATGTTTTTACGTATATATGTTTGCATGTTTATTTTTTTTTCATTTTCCAACATATTTATATACGTTTTGTGCTTTGGCTATAATGCGCTTGTATATGCGTTAGAACAATGGATTTATTTTTGTTTTTTTTTAATTATGTATTTTCTCCTTTGTCTTTGTTGTAACAACTTGTGACATCTGTATTTTCGTGTCCTTTATTCGGATGTCGATTCTTCTGTTATCGATTGAACATCGAGAAGCAATCAAGAATCTGGTTGACTGCTTGGAACTGATAATTCTGTAATAATGGACATAGAACAATCATACATTAAACATTTTTTGTTAAAGATTATAGTAAATTATTTAACGAATTTATCTTCACATTTCTGTATAACTTATACTAACATTAACATTAACTAATTAAAAAGCAAAAAAAAAAATACTACAACCAAAAAGTACATGCAGAAAAATAAAGAAAAAGTCGAGAAAAAAGCGATTAAGTAGATCTCTTAAAAGAGGGTCAGCTGCGATTTGTCAACTCCAGATCCTTTCCAAACGCTATATATGTACTACTACAAGTTATTCGTCCTAAGAACACTTTCAACGATTTCCCGACTTTTTCAAGAGTTTTTATCGAATACATCAGGATTCCAGAGAGGCGATTCTTTACTTCCAAAGGATACCTTTGGGAATCCTTTAGTCGATCCTCCCAAGAGAGAGAGAGAGAGAGAGAGAGAGAGAGAGACAAAAAAAGACAAGAAAAGAGTATCTACTAACAAAAATGTTCTTGCACAAAGCTTGCACTGCATCTCTGGAAATTACGTGGTAATCAAGAGAATTTGGCTGATGTAAAAATTTTTTAAATGTAAATCTCGGATTATCTTGACATTAATAAATAACTGTAGTAAACGAAGATGTATGGTTATAAAGTAAGTTGGAACTTTTATAAAAAAAAAATCGTATATTTTACACCTAGATAAATGACCCGAAGTACTTAAAAAATAAAAAGCTAACTATTCTAAAATAAATAACTTAAATCGAGTTAAACAATCTTTTGAAAGAAAGAAATTTAACTTTAAAATTAACCAAACATTGCATAATTTTACTTTAAAAAAAAATCGTAACATCATAATTAAGAAATAATAAAAGTAAAAAAAAAAAAAATGAACCAACCTTGACGAGACGAGGAATCACTTCTATCGTCATCCGTCCCCAGTGCGTTATCATCATAATCATAATCATCATCATCATCATCAACATCAAGATCAGGCTCGGTACGCTTCGTCTCAGTAGTCCTGCTCGGAGGTTTAGGATATACGTCCAAGAAAGACGTAGTCCGTTTAGTAACGTTGATTGATGGGCGCTCGTCGCTGCGCTCTTCATCATCACCACCACCGTTGCGCGTCTCAACACCGCCAAAAGAAACCCGGCGCTCGCGAGGCTGCTCCAATTCAAGCGAGTCCATCTCGAGTTTGTTCGATTCAGGCGGAGGACTTGGCTCGCGAGGAGGTGCTGGTTGTTGAGCTGCTACCATTGACAGGACGTTTAGGGCGAGGCTATGCGCCCCGAGCCCGATTGGCTATAGTCATCTGCCCGGATCTTCGGATGCGGATCCGAAATGATCGGGATCCGAGTCTTCGATCGAAAGTCCTGGCGTTGGACCACGAAATCCTGGTCTGATACCTGGACTTCGTTCACTCCTGAAATTTTTATAACTACAAAGTCTCAAAGCTCAATTTTTTGCTTCTTATTTATATTCTTTTTTTTACTCCATCGAATCACGTGGTTCTTCTTAATTTGATTATTATCAATTTTTTGGTGACAAGTAGAAAAATTTATGACGTATAGATTTGTATGATACTACGGATTATAAATAAAGAAGAAGAAGCAGGTGTTTTAAAATAGCTGTGCAGATATACGTCAAATTAAATGATGACTTTAGTTAATTAATTTTTAATTTTGTAAGTTTAAACATTTGGTTGAAACTTATAAATAAATTTATAAGTTTCAATTGAAAAAAATTTTAAAGTATGTGATATGAGTCTTTTAGATTTTGTAAGTATTTATTTTCTAAAATTGAAACAGATATTCTTTTTAAAATGTCTGTATGACTTCTACTATTGCTGGTAAAGGGATATATACTTTAAACTTATACAAAAGTGAAAAAGCTTTTTAAATTTTTTTTTAAAGAACGTGAAATGAAAAATCTCCACTTACAATATTATAAAAAATAAACAATAAAAATTTTAGTTCAGTTTTTGAATTTTGATGAGTTTTATCAATGATTTTATACTTAAGCTTATTAATGATTAAAGATTATAATATTAATAATTATATAAATTAGAATATAGATTCTATATAATTAGAAAATATGTAATTATTCAGTTGTAAATTAAACGTAACTATGTATATTATAAATGAAACAATTATGCAATTATATAATTATGTAATAATTAGAAATAATAATAATTAATTTAAAATAAAATCTAATACTGACTAAAGACATTAATATGCTATAATTTCTCATAAAAATAATGATATTTTTCATCTGTACTCGCGTATTTCTAAATTATAAAAAAACATCTGATTTTTAAGAAAAACAAATAATGCAATCGGAATTTCATTTCAAAAATCGATAAGCTTTGAATTTGCAAAATTTCAACTGTTAAATATTTGTAATAATGATCAAATAATTAGCATACCATTATAAATTGTTATTATACCTTAATCAGATTAATTAAGATCATAATTTTAACATAATGTAGAACTCTAATAAAATATTAGAAAAAGAAAGCATTAACACGTATCTACTATACCTTGTCTGAGTAAAAACTTCAAATTCCAAATAAAAGTCTTATAAATAAATATATAAATAAAAAATAATCGGATAGGATAAATTTTTACCTCATAGTAAGTTGGCTTCCATCACTGCCACGTCGCAACGTATTCGCTCGCTGCTTGCAGAGGCAGTTCCAAATGATCTTCTTAAAGGCGAATCTAAAATCCTTACTGAATAGCGCGTATATGCAAGGATTGATAGCGGAATTGCAATAACCAAGCCAAAACAGGATACTGAATACCGTTGGATGTATGCAATCCGGACAGAAAGCCCTTACAAGATAGACCGTGAAAAATGGCATCCAACAAAGTATGAAACCGCCGACTATTATCGCTAGAGTCTTTGCGGCTTTTGTCTCCATTCGGATTCGCTTTACCTGTGTAGTTCAAGTTTATATTAATATATTGCTTTGCTTTTTGTTATTATTATTATTATTATTTTGATTTTTAATGATCTGTATGGATAAAGGGATTTGCTTAAGCATTAGGTTTGGTTTTAAATGGGCTTGATTAAAAAAGAAGCGAGGAGATTATACGCGAAAATATAAATTAAAGACGAGCTGTTTATTTGAATTTTCCGGGGCGTATGTAATTCAATGCAAAAGAGATATAAGAGAAGAAAAGCTTTGAAAAAGAAGGGGCTCTTCAGTTAATAGCTTAAAAATTTTTATGGATTTTAATACGAGGAGAGCTGGTAATGTAGCTTGAGAGAAAAAGATTCAAAATATAGAAACGACTTTAAAGATGAAAAATATATGGCTTAATTTATCTTTTGGATAAAATGTATATTTTATATATAGCATTTTCATGTATCCCCTTTTTACGCGACTCCTTTAAACTGTTTTTATCTCTTCAATATCTTTTTGAAAGTCAAAGGCAATGCAACCAAAATAAAAATGTTATTCAAAATATTTCAAGATCAGCTTTTAACATCAACTTCTTTATATTTAAATTAAACGTATAATTTAGGGATTAATATTAATTGAAAAATATTGTTAGTAGTTAAAAGTACCTATGTATATGATTATTATGTAAGTTCTATTATATCGAATAGTGAATTGCATTTCATTTAAAACTAATCGACCGTTAATGAAAAAGGCGTTTTTTTAATTGTTACCAACGAGTCAAAATTACGAAGTCGTTTACAATCGAAGCATTCAATAATCAACATTGAAATTATTGGATCATTGATTAAATTACGCAATTGGAAAAATGATCAGCTTAACGTTTTAAACGAACACCAACAGAAAAGTTTTTTTTTTGTCTTTCTCAAAATTCATTGCTTTATTGAACTCTTTATTTGAAATAAAAATCGTGAAATTAAGAATTTGAATGAAAAATGAAAATTCAGATAAAAAATTTTTATGGCCAGTAGCAAGGTAATACTTTCAAATTAATCATTTTTATTTAAAACCATTTATTAAAGAATATTAAAATGAAAAATTGTATTTTTATCAAAAAATTATCAAATATGCACATTGATTAAAGCTTTTAATAAAATAATGATTATTATTAGCAGAATAATTATTAACCCTCATAATATTCATCAGTCTTTATATTTATTATGAAATAGTGCGAAATTGACTCGTCGTAATTGATAAACATTAATCAATAAAAGCTTCTGTTAACTAATTGTTATATCGGTTATTATAACAACGGGGGCGTGTAAGATAAATCGGATGATTGTTAATCTGTTTGTATTTGCAGCAAATGTGTTTATAAACGTTGAGCTCAAATATTGATAACTTTCCAAATACGCGTCATCGATCACCCAGTTAATACCAAGCTATTCAAAATTTGTTAAATATAAATTATAATAGTAAATTACATTTTTCTTCATATTATTAATTTTCAAAAAGCAATTGATTCAAAAAACATTTTCCAAAAATTAAACTAAAAAATAACTATAACAGAAATCTATTGGACTAGTTACAGCTAAAATTAAAATAAAAAATAAAATAGTTAGCAAATTTTACTCACCTGAGACTTAAGATTCCGTCTACCAACTTTCATACCCCGAGGTTTCTCCATAGCAACCGCAGCTGCCGCCGCTGCAGCTGGAGTCAGTTCCCGAAGTGAAAGCGCGTCTCCGGTTACCTGGCTCTCACAACTGCCACGTCTACTTGGCCTTCTTGAGCTTCCAGCACGACTAACACCTCCAACTCCACCTCCACCGACCTAAGGGCCCAGTTAAAATTCAATTTAAACGATCTGTCCTTAAGCTATTACTGCAAGGGACACATCTTTACTTGCTCGTGATATTATTATTCTTGGGTTACCTTAAGGGTTAGAGAGGATTTTCATATAGCTTGGAGGTGTTACGGGTAAAGTGACATTATGGAGGCTGATGATGGTTTGGTAAATACGCGGGTTCACAAGCTACTCGATGGAAAATTATATATACATATAGTGTGTGATATGATGGATTTTGTGCGGCTTCGGGGAATTAGTGCGGAAGAACACGAGATTGGCTGCCGTGGCTTTTCTCGATAAATGTATATACCCTTATCGGTCGTTAAATTTTTTTTTCGGTCTTAAATATAGTTAGGAGTAGGAAGAGATGTATATATTATCGAGTTTTTAAATGATAAAAAAATGTCGTTAAATTCACTTTATCAATATATTATAAATTTTAATCGATAGCCTTTAACTCAAATAATATAATAAACGATTAATTATGCCTATAAAATCTATATAAAAAATTTTTTGAAAAAAAAAACTTTTAAATACACAAACAATAAAAGTCTTTACCTTGAGATAACTCGTTTTGGAAGACAATTGGCTTTGCGTCTGTCCATTACTATAATGCACTGACATTTGAGAGCATCTTGATGGCGTACGTTCTAACGTACTGTTACATTTGGTATTTAAAGTTTCGGTACTCGGATAGGAGACCGAGATTTTAATGCGTTCACGACGTGATGGGCTACGCGTTGTGGTGCTACTTGTGCAGTCGCTGCTACGTGGACTGCCATTGCTACCAGTACCACCACCACCACCTCCACCGTTGTGTTCACTTGATCGGCCACGGTGTATCCTTAAGGTAAGCCGTTGATCGTCGAATCTTTAGAGGAAAGTAAGTATTATGGATTTTTTGGATACATTTTTTTGTATTTGTTAAATTGAAATTTAAATTAGAGCAAATAAATTAAAAGGATTATTTAAATGTTATAGAACAATCAATAAAATATTCAATTATATAAATAAACTAATTTCGCTTCGACTCTTTCTCTATTTAATTTCTATCAGATACAAAAGAAAAAGAGTATAGTAAATAAAACAAAATATTTTTTTTTTATCAAAAACCTGCATGCGTAGCATATATAGGTATATTGAAAATTCGATAAAGTATATAAAAAATTTAACATACCTCGAGCCTATTGCTTTTGAGCTTTTGGTAGTACGAAAACCACGATTGATAGCCTTGGTAGTTGATACCGCGGCATTATAGATACGCCAATAGAAAAACAGCATCACAAACGTAGGTATGTAAAATGAACCAAGAGCACTGCAACAATAAAAAAGAAAAGGGAATTCCCCGAAGGACATCCACATATGTGAAACAAAGTAATAGTACAAAACAGATGTAGAAGGAAAAAAAAGGAGAAAAAGAAAAGAAAGAAGGGAAAATAGAACTCCTGCATGTTTTTGCATTCAACAGGTGCTGCAGGGGGATAGGTAGAGGAGAGCTTTAAAAGCTCAGCTAGCATGCGGTAGAGCATATATATATATATATATATACACACACACATACACACACTTGTAGAAGAGAAACCCGGGGGACGTGTGCGCCAATTAGCTTAGTCTCTCTCTCTCTCTCTCTCTCTCTTACGCTGCTGATGTGTGTGCGAGTGGCTTTTACCTCACGTTCAAGCATGCATGCATGCATGCATGCATGCATGCATATGTACTACCACCCAACTAACCAACCCCATCTGTCTGTCAGTTTGTCTGTCTGGTCGATCGATTCTCGGAGCTTGCGTTTTTCGTGCAGTGACGGCATACTCTTTACTTTCAACCGTTAAAGCGTAGGTATATATAGGTATGCCGGATGCGATCGTCCGAGTTGCTTTTAATTGTTTCGCTTTTAAAATTTTTTTTTTAACTCTTTGATTGTGTCGGCATTTACTGATTGCTGATTTTAACACATGATGCCTGTATGGTGTGTATAAATAATTTCTTTTTTTACTTGATATAAACTGATTGTTTTTTTCTTTTTCAGTTAAATTGCTTTTTTCTTTGTCATTTTAATTTTATACCAGTGATTTACTGCGATATTCGACAATAAGTTTTTAATTATATGCTTTATTGAAAGCTGAGATGTTTTTTTTATTAAATTTAGCAAGTAATTCAACATTACGTGGAAAATCAAGATTGATTTTAACGCGTGAAATTCATTATATCAATTTTGTGTCAAAAAATTTAAAAAATAAATGAAAATTTTAAATTATCATTTTTCAGCTTGTATAACATTGAATTTTTGTTATTATTACATAAATAATAATAAAAAAAAAAAATAATAATATCTATATATTATAATAGATGATACCATCGTATTTTAAATTTATATATATGTAACATCTTAATACCCATCACATTTCATTGAGAATGCGAAGTTATATACGATGAGAGACGACAGGGTAACGTTGGAAAAGCGCGATAATCCGCGTATAACACTGTCAGGGTCTTAAAGTCGTTGCTAAGGGTGATGACGACGAAGACGACGAAGCGACATCGTAGAAAGCTCTGAGACAGTAACTCTATATAGTAAGTTTGAGAATTTCCATCTGTTTCAAATGTCACTATTTCGATTGGTTTCACATTTTAAATTACGTTGATAATGTGTTTAACTCTTGTATACTTATAAATTATTGATTTATCTCATATTTTTTTTTATATATTCATTCGTTTTATCTATTATTTCCATTCAAATCATAATGGATTAAATTACATATTATATAATCAAAGCCACGTTGAAAAAAAAAAAAATTATAAAAAGTATTTCTCATCATCTCTACATTTCCAGATTAGCACCAACAAAAAAAAAAAAAAAGAGAACCAATTTTCAATTCATTTAGTTTATCAAACTTTCAAAAGAAAAATGATAAAAATTTGTTATCTATAGCCTCATGTGTATAGGGTAAGCTCTAATTCTGAAATTTTATTGGAATTGCTCTGACAGCCTGTCCCAACCACTTTACTCGTTCCAATTCCCAAAGGTGCAAAAAATATATATTATATAAGTCTCAAAACCTTTATAGATGCGACTTTCTGCATTTTCTATAGATTTCCAAACAGCTATAGGAAAACTGTGCGATAAAAAAAAAAAATTCTGTAGTATTGCAGCAACTTGTCTTAGCATACATACATCATATACATATGTCAGGGCAACTTTATAGTCTATAAGGGTATATACATATATGTATATGTACAAGAGAAGTCCAACCCCGTGAAAATACAATTAATTCACGCTCTCGCATACAACACGTGGAGCATAGAAGACAGACGGGTTGCAGTAAGGAAGGGAGGGTAGCACTACTCTCAACCTACACAGGAATATCAACTGAGATAACTTGGCATTTCAAGGAGTATATATATATATATATATAGGATAGAAAGAGCTTCTGCTGTTGCTGCTGCCTGGCTGCCGGTTGGAGGAATGTTAATTAACGCTAATTAATGCGAACGCCCGAGACACATATACACGCTGCTAACTCTCTGAAGGGCTTTCTCTATCCTATACAATCTTCCCCTCCCCCCTCCTCCACCACCTTATATCGTAGCCTTAATTCGTACTAGTGTTCCTCTTATAACCAACAGCCATCTTCTGAGATTAGCTGTTTGCTGGTGTTTTTAAGCCTTATAGTTAAACGCTTGCAACTGAGCATGAACTTACATCGCTCTGTTAACTTTTTTTAATTTTTGTTTATTATTATTTTTATTTTCTCGTTTTGAGTCAGTAAATGTGTGTGGGTGTGGGTGTGTTTTAATAGTCAAAAATTAGATGCGAAAACTCATATATAGTAATGTACTCTTGGCCTGCTTTGGATTTAGATTACAATGTAGCTATAGTATTATACTTTGTGCTACTAGATTTTTTTTTTCGACGTCGTCATCGTCGTCGTCGTCGTGGTTTTTACACTGCTGCAATTCTACGCGGTTCTCTGTTTTTTTTTCTTGAGTTGAGAAGCAAAAAAAAAAAAAAAAAGAAAAAGAAAGATAGTAGTAAATGTACTGGGCGTGGAAAAGTAATCATTAAAAGTGACTTTTTTTTTATATTTTTCTCTGTGTCCTTATTCCTTGTTCAAACGTTGGGTCGTACACAATTTTTTTTTCTCTTCTATTTTTTTTAAACTTTTTGTTTTATTGGTATACGAAGCAACGCTGGCTAATCTTTTATTATGCAGCTAAAGTTCCATCTTGTTGGCAACATGAAGAATAAAAAGTATGTTTATAAATGTATTCAACGCGCGACGAATTATTTGCTTTTCGTGTATAGTGTTATTTTGAATTAAAATTAAAAAAAAAAAAAGAAAAAAAATTTATAAAATATCCATGAGCTAGTGTGTATATCTTTATTACGCTAATAAAAATTTAATGTTTCATCTTTTTGTGTTCGCAGCTTATGTGGCTTGATAAAATTAAAAAATTCCGGTAAAGCATCATACATAAAGGGAAAAAGTATAGAACCTCAGTTTTTTTTCACTTTACAATTACGTTAATGTTTGTTTATAATAACATAATATCTTACATCAATTTACATAAATCATAATAATAAAATCTAATAAAAAAAAAAATATAATCACTTAAACATTTTTCTAGAAAAAAAATAAACTAAAACGCGCTCCGCAATATCCCAACAAAACAATAGCGCAAGTCAGAATATTATAAAAGCTCGTCAAACGTTGTTCAACCATTTCTCTCTCCTCCCACGAATACTTTCAACGACCGAGGTGTATAAAGTGAAAACAAAGGGAGCACGTTTAATGAGCACCGTCGGTTCGTTAATTCGACTGGCAAGCCAAGCTACCTACTCCAGCATGTAGACCACATTTTAGTTTTTTTTTTTTTATTTTTTTTTTATCTCATCTCTCGTGGACTTTAACCTGAAAATTTTCGCACCACGAGATACAACAAAGTCCTGGTCTCTTTTCGCTTAAGCTTTCGTTGTTATAGTTCACGTTATTAGATTTTAGGTTGATGCCGAGAGATACTCGTCGACGACGACGACGACGTTCTCTTTGCTTCGTTGCAAGTTTTGTGGCAATGACGGCTTTTACCGTAAATTTATTTTTTACGGTTTTTATGAATCTCCCCTTACCCTTCTTTCTTTTTTCGTTTTTTATCTTATCTTGTGTTTTTTTGAGAGGATTATCATTTAGAGCGTATAAATGTGAGGATTAATATCAATTTGGTTTGATTAATAAATTCTAAAGATGAATTTCATTCAAATTTAGAATATTGTGAATATTGATATTTAAATAAAGAAAAATTTCATGATCAATTTATGCTTATTTAAGAAATATTAAAACAGCAGTTATTTTGCGATTACGTATATTGCAGTTTTAATCAACAATGACATCGCTCAAGGGTGGTAGATAATGAATTATAGCAATCAGATCATATTTCGTAATTCGAGAAGTAAAAAGCATTTGCTCTGATTGTATGATTAAATGAAAGGCGTAAATTAGCAAATAATTTGAATCAATAAAAATAAAAAATGAGTATTTTAACAAGAGACTTATGTACAAAAAGTAAAAAATTGTTTGACATTTGGATACATAAGGGGCAAATCACGTCAACTGCCCCAGCGCCACCGCAGACGGGCCGCGCGAGCGTAAAGACCAAGTTTTGATCTCGATATTTTGACCTTAAAATATTAAT
>JAPYZE010002699.1:0-15280 GCA_030522805.1 Leptomastidea abnormis
AAAAAAAAAAAAAAAAAAAAAAAAAAAAAGAAAGAGAGAAAAATAAGAGTGGGATGTATATCGTACGATATAAAATATATATATATTTTATGACGCGTCGCGCGTCGCGAGAACCGTGCAACTACTGCTGCAGCAGCCAGTCTGCGACATATACGAGACAGCCAGACTATACTGCTGCTGCTGCTGCTGATGCTACTGCGGCAGCGCCGACTAACGTTTCTATAACCATGTGGACATATAAATGTGTGTGTATGTATTTAAGTGTATGTGAAAGATAGAAAAAGAGTGAGAAAGAAAGAAAGAAAGGTTGCGTGTATAGGCCGCCTAGATTGTCGTTGTGCATATTGCACAACCGTTGCGTTGGCCCAAGGGAGTGTGTGTTGGATACTATGCCAAAATCCGCATAACGCATGTATGTGGTGTGTGCGTATGCACTTTAGTGTATATTCTACTACTTGGATTTTGGGAGGTGGTTCGACAAAGAAAAAAAAGAAAGGAGGGTTTATTAGGTTGATTTTTTGGGGATATGAGAGTTTGGGTTATTGAGGAGAAAGGATTGTTGTTTTGGTTTATGGTATGTGATTTTTCTTTTTCAGTTTTAATTGGTTTTATTTGTAAGAGGAAATGAATTTGAAGTATTTGTCTGGCTAGATGTTGCTGTTACTACTTAAACGATGAATTTTCAGCCAAGATGTATGTTCTTGGATGTATGTAGGTTGAATAAAATTTTGTTGGGAGTAGTAATAGATGTTTTTGCCAAGGTTTTGCATAAGAGTGCAAAAGTAATAGTGACGTAATATACATCTATATAGGTACATTTAATTATATATATTCAAGCTATATAATATAATTTTTTTAATAAAATAATATGATCATAAATATATTAAATGTATTAATATGTTGAATTTACAATTGACCTTGATTTTATTAGTTTATATGTATATATTTTTATCATTGATTATATTATATAAATAATGTTTATAAAATACATTATGCTAAATTATAAATAATTACTTATAGATAAATTAATGTCTACCATAAAAAAAAGAATATTTTTTTTCTTAATAATATTTCACGCAACAGTCGTTATCAAATGAAAATGCCAATACCCTAATATAATTAAATTTTTAAAAAACAAGTCTCTATTTTTCTTAACAGAATAAAAAAAAAAATTAACCATCTTTTTATACAAACTAAGAATCCGAAAGAGAATGAAATATATAAAGACCACTCAAAGTATATAATTTTATGCTGATAAATCTTTTTGATGACACTCTTACTGAGTGTAATTCGAAATTGAAAGTACAACGTACAATGCGACTTAGCCGAGAATCGAACCCACGACTTGTGGATTACGAAGCCAACGATCTATCGTACGTGCCATTTATACCCTCGGATTCTTCCCAATAATTGTCTTCCTAATATGCCTTAAAAGTCTATCTCAAACGTAAAAATCAAGTTTTACCAAATTTCTCAGCTAGCAGGTAGTACAGACCAAAATGCATATCATCATCAGACAAACATCGAAAAAGAAGACGAATTTCAAAAGCTCTCTTCTATCTCTTATGCCTAGAGAAAACTTTTTGGCGAGCAATGCAGTTTGTCCCAGCCCACCAACCAAGTTCGAAAATAAATCTCACGGCCCTCCTCTATACGTTGCGTAAGTCTTAGACCCCCCCCCCCCTTCTTACCTCTCTTATTCACCCTCTGCATATACTATGTGCATATATATGTATACTAGAGAATCGTAAGTGTATGACACGCGTCCTTGTTTCAGACACACTTAATGGCACTGAATTTCTAGAGCGAAGCCCAAATCGCTCTCACAGTATAGCAGTTTCGCTTATTTACTCTCTTTAATCTGGGACACACGCTGCTCTCGATATGCAATTTTATTTTATTTTATTTTTTTTTTTCGTTTCCCCTCTTTGCTTTTCACTCCCCTTGATGTGTGTAAGCCAACTTGTGTCCTTTGGCGTTTGCTTTTGCTGATGAGTTATTTTAGGAGGCTAATCGACGTGTGTGTATATGTATATAGGTAAATTTGATTTTCGAGGTTATTAGAAGGGAAATGTAAGATTTTGTTATTTGAAGGATTGATTTGTGGATGGAGGTGCTGGTTAGGTGAGCTTTTTTGGTGATTGGATGGATAGGATGAGCTTTGTTGTAACTTTTTTTTTTTTTTTTTAAGAGTAAGATATTTTAATAGTTAATGAAACTGGGGTACATGTGCAATTTAGATGGTCAGGTTAATTAATGCGGATTAGAAGATACGTTTAAGGCACTTTTGTTTAAAATTCTGACTTTGTCAAGTTAAATAAATGTTGGACTTTTTTTATTATTCAGTTTTTTTTTTTAACTTTAAAGTAAAGTAGCCCATTTTTTTGTTTTTTTTTTTTCAAAGGAATTTAATAAAGATGTAAATGAAAATTTAATCACTTTAACGTTTATACTTTATGTCAAAGTATAAAAAGGCTTTGTGAATAAATGAACTATTTTCAGCTACTGGACCCTGTTTCTCTGTATATATGTAGGTACTAGACACTTCACGTCAGAATATTTTAATAAATTTATCTGAAAATTGGGTTTTCACAACGTTTCAAGACTTGAATTTTCATTAATAATACGTCCAATTGAATTCAATAAAAAAAAAATTCAATTTCATTCTGTGCCCTATATAAACGTTTTTAAAGTAATGGCACATCGATCTCAAAAGATATGAATATTCATATTAACTTTAATGGAAAAAAATATCATTAGACCATAATAAATAAGCAAGATATTAATTTGTTTTTTTTTTTACAAATTCATCATTAAACTTATTTAAACAATTTATAAAAGTACATCAATTTTATCTACTAAATCTATTGTAACACATCAAAATATTATCTTTCTATTAATAATTAATTCTCTAATTCAAAACATAAAATAAAAGACTGATCAACAGGACTAAGAATAAAAGAGAGATTGAATAAAAGACAGATGTAATGCAAAAGCTCAAATATCAAAGCGTTACATCAGAAAAAAAAATCATTCTTATCGCTATTGTAATGATATAATACATTACATATACCGCATGAAATTAATTTTTACAGTTCGATATCACAATCATACGCTTACATACAGACATTTGTAAATAAATTCTTCTCTACCTTCTTTCTCTCTCTCTCTCTCGCTCTTGATTATTTCGCGCGCGAGCGCACGCTGAAATTGGAGCGACGAACATAGAGAAAGAAAGAAAGAGAGCTGGTGCTGCTGCTACAACTGCTGCTAAACTAGGAATACACACTCAAGATTGTAATCCGAGAATATTTTTGCACTGCTAGAGGAGACACTTTCTGAAATATTATAATTTACATGTATACCTATGTATACACATATAGCGGAAAATTGGGAGATCTGATTTATTACTCTTATTACTTCTGTACTTCTCGCGACCTTCAACTATACTTGCACAGATAGTTATCTGCGTAAAGCTGTAAAATGCGATGAAACTTTTTATGCAATGTGAGTTTGTAATAAACATCTGGTTTGAAAATAAAACGAAATCGTAGTAGAATAAACAGCAACAGTAAATATAATATCATAACAAAAGAGCTTGCAAGAAATTTAGCATCTAATAAAGAAAGAAGTAGACTCGACCGAATTGGCTAGCCACAATGAATTTTCCTCCTCCCCTCCTTCAAAATGATGGTAGCTTCGGTACAGGTATACTATCTATATTGCATGACATAAATTTTAAAAGAGGATAAACTGACCGTATGCACTCGTTCTTGAATAGAAAATATATAGCCAGCTAAAAGAGATGAAGGAGTAGGTATGTGTACCTATATATCTGAGCTTTTTGGACGATGTGTAACATGTATAAAGATGACAAGGACGGAGACAGAAGTAAGCGAGCCAACTGTTTTCCTTGCCAGGTGGACCATCCGCCCTATGTTATAGATATCATCGTAAGTGTAATCTTAGAACTGCAGAAGACTAGGCCTCGGAGGGGGTATATATTCAAGATGATTTGTATTGAGCTACTGCAGAGCTTTTTTGTTATTCAGATCGAACGCACGTGTATATTTTAGTTGAGAGAATTTGTTTTTTTCAAAGGGGAGCTAATTGATTGTATAAAGTTAGTTAGCGGGATTGTTTTGAATTTAAAGTTTTTATTTAAATGATAATTGTTATTGTTCAATTGTAATTGAAAGTTTTTGTTGATTAATTTTTGAATAGAGATAAAATGAGCTTTTTGTTAGATAAATATTTTAGTACAAGAGTTTGTAACTGTTTTCATTTAAATTGTAATTTGTAAAATGTTATGTACATATATATATATATTGTTCTTTTTCTTTTGTCTTTTCATCTAATTGAATTCACTGAAAGTTAGATGCAATTTAAACCGAATAAACAGTTGTAGTAGTCAAGACAATTGAAAGACAAAAGACAACGAGAAAATAAAACTTTTTAATTTTTTCTTATTGCAATTTTAAAATGAAAACGTACTATTTTGTAAATTGAACCAATTAATTAACCAATAGATAAAACGTGTAGGTACTTGATTATTTAAAATATTAAGATACTAAGAAAAACTTTGTTAATCGATTTTATAATAAATTTATAAAGTTTCAAAGTTAAACCTTTTCATTCCAATAAAAAAATCTACAGTAAGTATATCCGAAAAAAAAAACATAATAAAAGACATACATGCACACCTAATTTGTTTTTCCGATACCAAAAGCTAAATAAATAAAGAATTTTTTAAAACACACACCTTTAAATCCCCCTCCATCACTTTACATCCTCATACAATCATTGTCAAAAAAACCACAATAGAAAAAGTAAGAGCTTACATCTTCCGAGTCAATCTATCCAGCCAGAGTTGATAACATCCTGTATACACCACAACGTCCGACCATACTCAGTTATTTCTACTTAACTCCTCAGAATTATATTTTTCCAAGTCCACACACACATACATACATACATACACGTATACTATAAACTTGAAGCTTGCTCACGTAAACGACGCAGGCGCGCGCCATATACTTACAAAAAAGAAAATGTTCGCTCGCGAGTAGGGGAGTTTTGAAGAGGAGAGGGAGAAAAAGAGAGAAGTCTAGAAGGGGAAGGAAGGAGAACGTATAGTATGTATGTATGTATGTACGAAGCAACACGTGGCCACTGGGTCGCTTTGGATTGGCCCAATTCTCGCTTGTATGCAGTATAGTAGCGGTTTGCAGAGTGGTGGTATATAGCGATGAGTGAGGGAGAGAGAGAGAAAATTGTTCAATGTCACGGCTGCGCCGCGCTACTGCCACTATATACATATATAGCGCGGTTCTTCGAGTATGCGCGCTCGCGTGCGTTATATGTATTTATGTACATGTATATCTGATGTATATGCAGTTATTTTTTTTACTTCTTCCTCTTTCGTATGTTTATATTTTATTTTTTATTATTCATTATAGATTTTTAGCTATTATATTCGAAGAGAGATAGATGAGCGAATTTATTAAAATAATGTGTTATTTGTAATGAAAATTTTAAAATAATCTATCGGCAAAATATTTATTAATTTTATTTGAAAGAAAACGTGTCTCTTAATCGATTGGCATAAATTATCCAACACGTAATTTTTATTAAAATTATTTTTTCAAGTGCATTCATAGCAATAAAATTAATACAACAATAATTTTTTACTTTTCTATGTCTCTAAAAAAAAAAGTCAAATCTCAAAAAACAACCAATACAACACGATAAAATAAAACTGAAAAAAATAATTTTCTTTTAATGCGCTTTAGAGTTTGATTGAACATATAACGTGTGGACAAAGTATTTTCTTTCTTTTCAAAGCTCAAATCATGAACATATACAAAGGCAGCAGTAGCAGCAGCAGGCAGTAGTAGTTGTATTATAAGCTTAATTACTCGCGATTACTTGCGCAATGCACGTCCTGCACTTATACTTACGCGCGTGCGCGTATTATATATATATGATTTGTTGCGTAATGCAGCGGCCGGGAACGTATATCTACCTACCTACCTATAATGCTAACAGCGGATTATATATCGCAGAATGTCGTGTGGTAAAATTGAAACGAACGAGTGAAAAAAAGAATTGATTTATTTTTTTTTGGTTTAAAGAATAAGAAAAAAGGTATTTAAAATCTCTGTCACTCCGTGTGCTTGCAAGTTTTTGGATGCACGATAGGTGAACAGCTGTTTGATAAAAAGAGAGAGAGAGATATTTGAAAATGTAGAATTAATTGATTTGGAAAATTTGTAAAGGATAAGGGGATGCTTGAGATAAAATAATTAACGAGATAAGTTTGTGAGAATGTAATTATATTGAGGTTTGAATAAGATTAGATTTTGTTTTATGATAAAAGGAGGTTTTGTTAAAGAGAAGCTTTTGGCGCTATATACATGAGTAAAGGCCAAGGCCATTCGCGGATGACTGCGGATAAGATGTATAAAGATACGACCTCTACCGCTGTTGGGGAAGTTGTGCTTTATTGATTTTCAATTTACGAACTTTTAGTGTTTCAATTTAAAAATAAATGCAGTTCTCTTTTTTTTTTCTTTTTTTTTATACTTTCTTGTTTATTATTATTTTTTTTTTAATCAATTGTATTTATTTATAGTATTTTTAGAATTTTTTAAATTTTTTATTGGAAATTTGAGTATTTTAGTTTTGCAAGTACATCGAAACGTATGTTATAAAATATAATGGAATGTATCTAGTATATAGCGCATTATTTTTAAAAGAAAAACATATTTCAATATTTACATTTACAATAAAACCTAACAAGGTAAAAAAAAGGAAGTAATAAAACAATTACTAAGGAGCAAATTAAGAAAACCAAGTAAAATAAAATAAAATCAAAGAGCAGAAAATAAAGAAATATTGAGTAAGAAATCCTTACATACCATAATCTCAAAATCCTGCATTCACCAGATGTATATCCTCACAAGTCCCATCAGTCTCTCTCTCAAAATCGTTCTCCATCAAATCGATGACTTTTTACACGTTCAACCAATTATCCTCTATTAACAATCCCTTATCTAAAAACCAATCCTTTCCAATATTCAACTCCACATTTTCTCTTTCTCCCATCATACGATATAAAATCGGATCCACACTTCTCCATACTTCCAATCTCCAAATGATACCACAAAGTACTATCCATCCTCCCAATCGTCCATCCAGTAAAGATAGAGAGCCAGAACTAAGTCACCCTTCTTCAAAACACTCGAGCTTTCGCGAGAGTCGACTGTCACCCTAAAAAGCTTTCCAATGCGACTCGCTATCTCCTCAGTAATGTATATATGCACAGCGCTTGCGCATATTCCCTTTCTCCACCCTCACCCTCTCTCTCACTCTCTCTTTATGGCAGAGAAATGCGCCGGGAGATATAGGTGACGTCAGTAGTAGTAGCAGTAGCAGCAGCAACAGCAGAAAAGTCACCCCTACCTTGGCCCCCTTTCTCTCTTTCTCTCACCCTCTCTCCCTTGTATTCGCGCGCGCATCTACCTACCTACCTAACTACCACCCCTACAACTACAACTTCTACTATGCGTTTTCTCACACCCCCCCCCCCCCACCCCACCACTCTTTTTTTCCACTTCCACTTTCAACTTTCTCTTCACGTGACTATTATATATTCTGGAGAAGGATTGTAGTGGGGGTTAAATTTCTTCTTTTTTTTTCCTTTTTCAAGGTGGACTGGACGCGTGAAGAATAGAGGGGTGAGTGAGTGAGTAAGAGAGAGGGATGTTCAGGAGACGCGGATATAATATATATATATGCATACTTTATAACTAAAGCTTGATGACGCTTTTATATGGACGCGTCGATTTTTAGAAAGAAAAGGGAGGGATTTTGTGGAGAATGGAAGCTATACTAATATTTATGCTATTACTGGGTAGTGATGTTTTTTTAATGGGTCGATATTTTTTTTATTTTTTTTTAATTTTTTTTTTTTTTGCTAACCTTAGTTACAACGGTAATTGATTATAAAAAAAAAAACTATTGTCCTTGAAAGCTCTATGCGTTAATGTGTATATTTGTACTTTTGCCTAGAGACTTTACTAACGCTGTAAAATGATCAATTAGCGCGAATTTCTCTCTTTCTTTCTTTTCTTTTTTTATACAAATGTAATTGCAATTTATAGAATAGGTGTACCCATAGTCGTGTCCTTTTTTAATTATATATGAATCAGCTCAAATGATATGAAGGATAGTATCTGTTTGTGTATGTGTGTGTGTAAGTGACAATGCAAAGGTCACAGGATTGGCAAAGCTTACTAGCTGAAGGAGGAGGAGAAGGAGGAGGATGTGTACTTTCGTACTGACCTTGCCCTAGTATCTCTCTCACTGGCAAGCAAATATATATTATTCGGGAGAGGGAAGAAATCCTGGATTTTAAGTATATCTAGATGTTGAGTAGTAGACCTATAGTTATGGGGGTATAGTTGTATAGAGAGAAAGATTTTCCTTCTCCTGTTCGACTTTGAAAGTAGGTCGAGTTCGCGGAATGACCTGATAATATTATAAACATTTATTTATTTGATGATTGGAATATGTTGTTGAGGAAATGGGATTTTTTTAAGGATATTTTTACTCTTGGTTGGATAGAATGTTATGATGAAATTTTGGTGGAAATTTGTGTAAATTGAAAAATTTGATAAGGTCTCGCGTTATGATGAGATTTAATAAATAAAAAAATTGATATTTGATGCTTTACTAAAAATTGTAGATAGAAATTTTATATATCTGCATCACGTGTTCATATTTGTATTTAATTTGTAGTGAAATTTATCCTTAAAATTTCATCATTAAGATCTTCCTTCAACCAAAAAAAAATTCTGATATACAAACTCAGAAGATTTTTCGAGGTTACCAATGCGATAAAACTCGCTTTAAAAGTAAATCATTTTAATGAACACGAATTAATTTAAAGACGAATAGAAGCTTTTAGTAAGTAGCCATCACAAAGTCAAGACAATGAGGAATTAATCCTCTAGTTTTTCTTTTTTCTTAACCCAGTTTTAGAAAACTTTCTGACCGCTAATCGTCTTTTTTTTTAAAGAAAAAAAAAACCTGATACATAGAGGGTTTCAATGACAAAGGGTGATTTTATAATTTATTTTTTTTTTTTTACGCCAAAGGCTGACCAAAGTCGTAATAAAAAAGACAGTCAAATCGATGCGCAACCTGTAGAATGTTGGCGTCATGCCGCGGTAGCTTATGCATATATACGTCTACAAAGTAGTTCTATTATATTGCAAAAAAATTTGAATTGCAGAATATATAATTTTGAAATTTTTGGCATGTATTATTTTAAAAATTTTTTAAATGGTATATTGTTATGTATTTTGTATTTTGAATTTTTTCAATTAGGTATCGTTTTATACTAAATTCTGATTTCTTTTTAAAAACAATGTCATTAAAAAAAAAAAAAAAACAAGAAACAAGTTATAGAAATACTTAATATTTAAATTCAAGCAATATTATCATAATAATTTATATTAAATCTGAAAGCTTCAAATAATTAGTAAAAATGTCACACACAAATCAATGAACTGTAAGTATTTCCTAAATAATCAATGCGACACATACTCAATTCTAATTTACAAAAATAAATAAATAAAAAATAAACAATGCTCTTTCAACAATAACCCAAATAATTAACCAATAATAAATTGAGCTCAACAAAAGCTCCATAATTAGCAAAATGAATAACGATCTTTCAAAATTCCTTCTCATCGTCCAACTATAAAGCACAAGTATCAATTTCCACGTCTCTCTCTCTCTCTCTCTCTCTCTCTCTCTCTCTCTCTCTCTCTTAATCCTTCATCCTCTATTCTTCCTAAACCCCTCAGTTCCTCCAGGATCAGCCACACAAATATGTACTACAGACGACCGTAGGACACGCGCATACTTGAGGGAGAAGGAGGAAGAGGAAGAGGCCAGAGGCGGAGAGTTAAACCAGAGGCGAAGGTTTTGGCCTAATTCCTGTGGTGCAGTAACAGTATATAGCAGTATAGCACACATTAGGTCGGCCTGACCTTTTCCCAGAAACACGCGCTTGTGTATAGGTATAGGTATACACACCTATATATATATATGCAGGCCACAGTCGGCAGCATCATCATCATCCACCATCCGAACTCCCCCTCCCCTCCCCCTTTTACGTATACCCTTCTCTACTATTACTATTACTATTACTACTACTACCCCTGGAGTCAGGGTAGAGAGAGAGAAAGAGAGAGAGAGAGAGAATATGTCGGTCGTTCATAGCAACGCGCGTTGCGCGCCCTGGGATCAGGTGAGCTCGCGCCTCGTTTACTGCTACATTGCTTCTCTTTCCCTCCCCCCTTCCCAGGCCAGCTGCAGCAGCAGCAGCCACGCGCGCGCTATACGGAGATAGAGAGAGATTCCTCTCCTCTTTCTTGCTCACGTCATCTCTCGACGATCTGGGACGCGCCCGATGCCACACGATTTGTGTGTGTGTGTGGGTGCATGACTACCTTTCTATCCTGCTCTTCCTTCTTGATTGTGTATGTATGTGTTTGAGAGCGCGTGAAGTGAACAGGTGTAGGAGAAAGAGAGAGATAGAGAGAGAGGACGTCGTATGCTATACTGCAGCAAGGATGAAAGCAAGGGTATATAAGAGTAGGGAGAGTCTACTGAATGTAGGTCATCCCTGGGAATATAGAAGCGCTCGTGCGCGCGTGTGTTTGTATATATCTTGCTTCCTTTACTTCCTTCCTTTTTTCCTTTGCTTTTACACGAGAAAGTGTATATAGTTGTGCGTTTTGTTTGGATGAAGGAGTATTTAAAGGATGAGATAAATTTGAGAGAAGTGGTTGGATTTTTTTGTATGTATCTAGTTTGTTTATATAGCTGATCTTTTTATTTATTTATTTATTTTTTTTTTTTCAATGATTTTATATTTGAATGATTGTTTAATTTTTAATAAATTATTAAATATTATTAAGAAGCTTAAATTAAAAGAGGTATTAATTAATTTTTACAATTCTATAAGAAAATGATAAAAGTTTTAAGAAAATCGAAATCAAGGAAATGTACCTAATAGCATAGATACAAAAAGCAAATTCATTATATCCTATCCGCAATCCAATCGCGCACGTCCTATGAGAATTCGTAAGAATTTAATTTTCAATCTCTACAAGAGACTAACTTGCCAACCGTTACTTCTCCCTCTTTACCATCTATATGCGGTATAATATTCAAGAACGAAGGTCATCCCCAGCTTTATCAGTTTAGCTCTAAGCTCTTATTCCCAAGTCTAACAGACAAATTTCAAACTCTTCTTTGAATGCAATAAGACAAACGTGCCAAGGAAGAGAGAAATAGAAATTCACATGAACAAGGTCATTCTTGAATTGATGAGCCAAAAGTATAATTCAATTCCCAATCTCTTCCCTGAAGACGACAAATATTAAACTGTAAGTGTAGTTTAATATAACAAATCGGATGTAAAATTATTATACTTGTTAAGTGTTTGGATTCGTATTTAAGTCTCGTTTCCCTTAACGTTTTAAACTATATCTCTCCCGGGAAAAGTACATGCGCGAAACAGAAAATCCCCATGACCCGATTTATTCAGTCACCGCGAAATCGATATAACGAGGTTTAGTAGTATGCGTGAGTCTCTATATATACTTTACTCTCTTCGAGTTGGCTTTTCTCTCTCGCTCTTCCCGTTGACGTAGATAGACTCGATTACGATAAGCATAAAAAAGCGTGGACATTTTTATATTTGAAATATTTTTAAAGGAAATATTTTGAAAGGTTGTTTTGAAAAAAATGAAATTAAAATCTCTATGATATCATTAAAAATGTAAATATTTGATTTACTTTAAATTAAATTAATTTTTTTTTTTTTTTTTTTGATTGAGTATAAGAGCAATTAAAAAGGAAACATGAATCGTATGTACATATACTTGATTTGTTTTCTTTTTAAAATCATTTATTTACTTTTATTTTTTGCATTTTATACTCTCTTGAATACGAAATTCTTTTTTTAGTATACTTTATATTTAGTTTTCAGGTAGATATTTGCTGTTGACGTAGTTTGACAAATAATTTTGCAGAGGTGCAGTTGATTAAACGTGGATGGTATATATATTTATAAGTTTGCAAAATTCTTCAAACGCTCAAGCCAACTTATTTATATTAAATTTTCAGTGGGAGAAAGGAGAAGAGAAAGAGATCGAAAAATTTATTCATTTGAATCTCTTTGAAAGTCAAAATATTTCTAAGAATACTTGTGCTCATTATACGAGGCGTTTTTGAATACACAAAAGCTTATCATTTGTATTTATTTCTAACAAAATCTTGATTTGTCTTATACTTTGTAATTAAATTCAATTTCAAATATTTATTATTAGTATTATGCTTATATTTTATATTTAATTTTAGACATCCAATTTGAAAATAATGGTAATTGAAAGTTATTGAATTGGAACATCCAAAGCAGATTGATAAATCTTGGCTTTGTAAAAGAGAAAAGTTGAAAAGGAAAAACATTTTTTTCAATCGATTGAAAGTATATAAGTAACTTTGATCAAGATAATAAAGTTCTTTTAGTGATAGTAAGCACGAAAGTTTTCATCTTAAAATTCAATAATAAGTAAGTTTTTATACTTTTTTTTCTCCTAGCTTCTTTTATCAGGACGAAATAAAAGTTTAACGTTAATTCAAGTGATTAATATACAAAATAAAAAACTATAATAAAATTTAAATTGACATTATTAAGTCCCCCCTAAATCATTTAACTCTTTATTTCTATTATTTATTTATTCTAAACTTAAAAAAAACAAATCAATACCATTCCTAAAAAATTGTTCCTTAATAAAATAAAAACATTCACACAGCAAACTACTCTCCTCTTTTAAACTCTTTAAAAATTCACATCACATCGTTAACTACCGCAAGCGTATAAAATAGTCCAATTTCCCAAAGGCTCTCACATACACATACACAAATCTCCATACATGAAAATAACGAAGCTAATAAAATCTTTACTCTCTACCCACAGACACGTACACTCAAATATCTTCTCCATAAACTTATAAAAAGCATCAGACTGTAAAATGGCATACCTATATATCTCACATACGTATATACATACATACATATAAATGGTAACACGAAGCGTGTTCGGATAATATACTTGCACGAAGCAACACGTGTCCCTCGTTATACAAACTCGAAAGGCAAAGATATCGAGAGACACACGTGTGGATGCCCTTCTTCCATACCGACACATTACTTTGTGGTATGGAGAAGAAGAGGAAGGGGGGGTAATGCTGAGTATAGGTACCGATCGCGTGCCACTTGCGTCTTTTCTCGAGGCTCGAGTTTACGACACTTCTTGGATTACATTTATATGTATATGTATATATGATGACTCGATATGTGAGTAGTTAGAAGCTAGTCTACTATATAGGATATACCTACATATAATGTTTGAGATATCTTGATGCTCGGTATCTTTTTTAAGAATTTACTGAATATGTCTTGGTACCAAGGGCTAGGTTGTATACGAAGGTGGTTATCGATTTTAAGTTTTCTGCTTGCTAGTTTTAATGGAAGAGGTTATTGATTTTTTTGATAGATTCTGTGTAGTTTGGTTTTACATGTGTCAGATAGATGCTAATTGAAATAATAAATTGTAATGAAGGAAGGTTGAATGATTTAAGTTTTTTTTTTATTTAAAATTAATAGATTTAATTAAATTATAGGGTTTATGTTGTTTAATCTTACAAAAATAAAGAGATAAAAATAAAAAATTTATGATAGAAATTATCAAAATTAAAATGAAATTTATAATTACGATTTTGATTAAGTAGAAAAAGCCGAGTATAACTAGACATGATTATTTCGCCTTTTTTTTAAATTTTAATTAATAAAAACTATTATAGTTAAAAAAAAATAACTAAAAACAATTAAGATCTCACAAAAAAATCAACACTTTTTAGAATTATTACACTCTAATGAAAATCAAACACGCCCAAGAACGACAAACACGATCGTAAACTTGAAAAAAAAAAAGAAAAAAAATTATTCGCTTACTCTCTCTCTTGTAGTTCGTGCGTCATCAACAAGACTTTACGGAAGGCCAAAGGTTGATTCGCTTCAATATATATGTATATACAGCAAAATATCGCTTGAGAGAGAGAGAGAGAGAGAGAGAGAGAGAGAGAGAGAGAGAGAGACACTTCTATAATAATACTGTCACACTGTATATAGCAAACCATAGGGTTCCCGAGTACACTATTATTCATACTACTCAGCAGCGGTTAAATTCACGCCTCACCCGCGGCTCTCTATATACCACGAGTTTATTGGATTAAGTGCAATAGCAGTGTGTATGGGTTTATCCCTACGGTATCATCACATACACGCGAGAGAGAAAAGCTAACTGCAAAATTGAAATGTAAGATAGATGTGTGTGTGTAGGTGGGTGTGTGTATATTATGTGTGTAAGATAGAGGAAGAGGAGGCTACTATGTTGAGATCGAGGTTACGATTATGTGGTTTTTACTTTTTTTTTTTTCTAGGAGGAATTATTTCTCTTGGGTCTAATGATGGAATTATTATTGGTTTTAATTAGCCTCGAGAGAGATGATTTGTTGAGTGATTAAAAAATTAGATTTTTAGTAAATTGTTACTTTATCGTTGAATTTATGGAATTTTAAGTTGATAATTATTGAGTTATGACTGTTGGTTTTTGACAATTTTTAGAATTTGAAGAATTTATCTACTGTTATAATACAATATTGATAAATATTGAAATTTTTAGTTATTAAAAGATATTTAGTTATTAAAATTTTTTTCAAACAAACACCCGAACTACTTCCCAAATAAAAAATGTCATTTTCACATGAATAAATCCTAGTGATATTCTCATCATCCTCGCAATATCCTCAATATACAGTCACATTTCAAGTAGTCAACGTATACTTCTTCTTTTAATTACATCCAAACGGAAATGCCACAACTTCGACATAGACACAGAGCGTCTCACTCATTAAAACAAAAAAATTACAAAATTTTCCTCTCTTCTGTCACCTCATCAGAAAATAATATACAATACGTATATCCACAGCAGCAATTTATTTACACCAACTTGTGAATATACCTTCTTCAAGTTTTCGACATATCGCGAAATTACTGCTAAAAAAATTAACCGCCATATATATATATATATATATATATATATATATATATATATATATATATATATACAAAACAA
>JAPYZE010002700.1:0-28353 GCA_030522805.1 Leptomastidea abnormis
AAAAAAGTGATGTGGAAAAAAATGAGAGAGAGATAGAGAGGTATATATATATATATATATATATATATATATATATATATATAGATATATATATACACTTGGAATACGATTCATTGATACTCATAATTTACGGTTGTATATATAAAAATCAAAAGTTATAATCGCTGACATAACATATATGTAAACATTATTGCCTGTGTATGTGTTTATACGTATATACATACATCTAAAGTATCAACTCCTAATTACGTATTCAAATAAGATCACGAGCGCACGTGTCGATTAAAAAAAAGAAAGAAAAAAAAAGTCATTATCGTTAATTTGGTTTATTGATTCAGTCGATTATTTTTAGTATATGCGCGTGTGTCACGTGACGAATAAAAAAAAAAACGTTTTCATAAATGAGGTAGAAAAAGTGAGATCGAAGATGAAAGAAAAATCAACATGTTTGTATATATGTACATATATGTAAGGTCATTAACATCGGATATGAGCGTGTCTCGTTTTTTAAATATGGCAATAAATAAATATGTATAAATGTAGGGAATCAGGTATATATACATATATATCGAGTATAGGTCGTTTACATAATTGAACAGTTATTGAGAGATTGCTCGAGAGTGCACGTGCACGTGTGTGCAGCTATACACACTCGTAGTAAATACCACGAAATGAGACGTAAAAGCGCTTTTATTACAAACGTGTTTTGATGTGTGTTTGTATGTTTATATATACATGTGACTGACGATTACAGCGCGCATCGATTACTATATCAACGTATGTGTGTGTGTATGTATGTGAAACCACGTGGTCGAGTTATATGTATAGTAGATATATGTAGGTAATATCGCGTCATCAAATTAATTGCCCGTGAGAGGAATTTCGCTTCGTGTTCTGGCTTTTGACAGGGAGACGCGTTTGTGACGAGGTTTAATATAAAGAAATTCAATTGCGAGCCAAGAAAAACTTTTTTCACTTGCACGTGTGCTCTTACTTTTATTTTTATTTTTACATCCGCTTCAAAAGATTTATATTTTTATTAAGTTAAATTGTCTGAAATGATTAATAAAAAAATTCATCTGATTAAAAAAGAACATTTTTACAGATTTTAATTGTACTCCATTAATTTACCAATCGCAACATGCATGTAAATCTCAACAGAAAAGCTTTGTTTATACTTAAAACATAAACACAGAAAAATCATCTGTTTATCTTCTTCTCCTCCTTCTCAACAACTAACAACACACAAAACAGTTAAAGCAATTCTATCCATATACAAAGAGAGAAAGAGAAAAGAAGAAAAAAAAAGGAAACGCAAGTGCTCAACGATTCGTGACCACAAAACCACCACGTACACCAACGTTGCCGTATATATAATAGTCATCATCGTCGCGTATACAGTTTTATACACACATTTACAGAAATACACATGTAAACGACATTGATCTGAACCCGTACATACAAAGTATACTATACATCGGTACACATACACTCAAAAGAAAAAAAAGAGAGAGAGTGAGAGGAGAGCGGTAGAGCAGATCGCGAGAGAGCTTGTCGTCATCGCTATTCATTATTCTCTCCGTTGCATGCAGTTGTGTATTTACCATCGAATCATCAGCTGAAGCCAAGAGTGAAGGAAGAAGCGGGGAAACTCGAGTTTAAGCTTATAAATGGTATACCTATAGATATACATATAGAATTGTCGCGCACTCGCTCATTGTACGGAGTATCCACGCGTGGGGCCATTGAACGAACGATTGCGCAACACTTGACTAAGTATGTGTGTGTGTGTGTGTGTGTGTGTGTGTGTGTGTGTATATACATATACGTCCGATAATCGACGCGGCCTTGCCAAGTACACACGTGCTACTGTTAGTTGCTACACTTCTATTACTAATGCCCTCTCCCTCATTTCTCCTCGACCCCTCGCGACTTCTTTTACTCGGTCACGATCCGCTAACTACCACTGCTTTCTGCTCTCGATTTGCTTTTTAAAACCACCACTCAAGTATAAACGATTAAATTATCTGTCTCTGACTCTGGCTGGATGGCGTTTGGTTTGTAATCGGCCGATGATCTCTTTCGGCATGTATACATAGATAGCGATTCTTGCTTCTCTCTCTCGTTCGTTCCATTCACCCTGTTGGTGTGTGCATACCTACTAGGTATTACTCTTGTCAAGATAGAGATGCTTGGTGTTGTTGTTGTTGTTGTTGTTGTTCTCTAGATCTCTCTTTCTCTCTTGTCGACCGTGATTTGTTTGTCTCGCCGAGCTGCTGCTGCTGCTGTTGCTGCTGATACTCTCGAAGGCGTGATCAAGTTTCCAACAGGTGAATGGAAAATCGCGATTAAAAAGAAGGAAAAAATAAGGTTTTTATGTATATAGAAAAGTTAAGCACTGATTGAGTGCGGTTGATGACTATTGGGCTCATTTTTATTTTTTTTTTTTTTTATTGGATTTTTATATATGTATGATGGAGATATTTTTTTTAAAGATAAAATAAAATTTATCGTGGACTAAGCAGTCAAATAACAATTCTTGTACTTGCTTGTTTGGCTAGATTCTTTTCTTTTTTGCATTTGCAAATTGAAAGAAAAAGATTTTAATATATTCAATTTAAGATATTTTATATATTTTTTTTTTATTTTTATAAACTATTTTTGCTGTAAGTATAACTTTTGGCAAAAATAAGGAATTTTAAAGGTTACTTTTCTATACTTCTTAGTATATTATATGATTTTACAGCTGTTTCAAGTCTTATTCTCAATCCATCTATGTGTATATCCTTACAGTCTACACACATACATAATCCCATTTCATCACTTTAAAACGCATTGGCTCTCTCTCTCTCTCTCTAGCTTATACAAGTCCCCTTCAAAAAGAGATTTCGCTTTCATTCCTACATCCTAAAAGCCACATAAAGCCACGCGAAACTCACCAGATACACACATACATACATACATAAAGCAACATCAGTTCGTCAGTCTTGGAAAGTAAGCTCTCAAGACACAGTGTATGGAGTGGTCGCGGAGATTATAAAAAGGAGAAGAAGAAAAAAATATACATGTATATATGCGTCGTATTGGCCTCGAGGCTGTATCTATATACACGGGAGAGGCCAAACTTACGTAAGGGAACGAACCACACGCGCACGAGGCGAATGGAGCCACAACTTTCTCGCGCCGTTCACTTTGCCGATTATATATATATATATATATATATATATATATATATATATATATATATACACATACTTGCACACGTACATAAAGTAGATATATAACTATTATTATATGTACGAGGATAAGGTCCAGTTTGGTCCACCTGAGAATAATATAACCTGGCCTTTTTTTACTCTAGCAAATTTGTGTGTGTGTGTGAATAGGTATACAGAAACAACTCAGAGCTAGTATATATAATGTACAATACAATATAAATGATTGCTTATCATACACAAGAGAAAAGTTGTTGAGTTTTTCGGAAGCTGAAGCACACGAATTTAATATCCTGACTATAGTATTTTTTTGTAAACAGCTCATCTTTAAGCTTCTTAATATATTTAACTCTCTCTCTCTTTTCGCTTTATTATCGCGGCTATATTACCGGTACGATTATTATTATTATCATTTACGCAGCGTGTGTATGCTCGCGACCTCCAGTTGACTGCGTTTACACGCGGGACGCTTGCTGCTTGCATGAATTCAATTAAACGCTCGTTGATTTTAATTTACGACGACGCGTGCCCCTTCCCATTGATGTATCAACATACATATATACATATATAATTTTCATATGCCAAGATATCGATAATGACGTTTAATCGTACGTTCATTACCCCCTGGCTTTCAACGATTTTGCGTGACTCTCTCTCTCTTTTATTCAAGATTTTTTTTAACGCTTAGTGTAATTATGTCACCGACTGTGTGCTATTATTAGCTGGCTTAGTAGATAAGAGTTATGTCAGCAAAGCGCGTGTATTTCGTAACGTGATTTTTTCTTTCTTATTTTATTATTATTATTATTTTTGCTTGCTTACTCGTTCGCGCAGACTACACGTACGTATATGTAAGTTCTTGCACGTGTATGGGTGATAAATTTTTTTTTTTTTAGAACTTTTTTTTCTTTTTTATTGATAGAATGTACATCATTGAGTGATAAAGTGAGAATCTTTGTTTACTATTTTGATTAATTTTTGTATTATGTTGTTATTTGTGTATTGAATTGTTCTTGCTGTTGTATAATTTTTTTTAAAGTATTATTTTATATGGTTCAACAGAATTTAATTGTTTAAATTTATTAGAATAAAATACATATGAAATAATATTATATAAAAACTTCTGTGTGTTCTGTAGTATAGCTATATCTTTTGCAAATTTCTTGAGTAGGTATAAATACGGATAACTTGGTTACGTTATCAAAACGTTTTAAAAACTTATTAAATATACAAAATTGTTTTAAAGTGACTTTATTTAAGTATTAAATATTATTGGGTCGGTAAAATAATGAATCAATTTTTATGTTTTATATATCAATGAATATTTAAACGTTCATTTTACTCATTCATAAGTGAGTGCAATTTCAGCATAAAAGCTAAACGTATTACAAAATCATAATTCATAGAATTAAAAATTTGAATTAAAATGATAGAATGCATCAATAATAATATAAATTTATAATAAAGTTTTGACTATTTATATACATAAATACTGTATTATAAATTGTTAGCGTATTTTTTTAAGATACACACATTGTAAATAGAAATAACATAAATATTGCGTATACCTTCAACAAACTAATTTATTAACACAAGATCATTTTTTTTTTATTACTCGCTAATTAAAGCAATGTTTCAACAAACAACTCCAAATTTTATAATAAAAAAAAAAAGCAAGAATCTTTTATTTCCTAGTATAAAAACAAGTATATAGCATCAAATATCTACCGTCTCAGCAAAATTTTTCGCCTCGTGGCAGTGGCCACACGATGACGCACAATCCCACTTTGTACATACAGCCGCGTGATGACGACGACGACGTCCACGACACCCACGCAATATTTTCTCTCTCTCTCTCTCTCTCTCTCTCTTTTTCTTGTCCATCCGCACAAGCGCTACGTTCGATCCCTCGGCAACTCTCGCCAACTACGGCCAAAGTCAAGTTTTGCTTTCCCCTCTTTACTCTTCTTTGTCCACCCTCTGCTCATTGCGTCACGCATATACACTGGTGAGAAAAGAGCGAGAGCTAACTTTGGTTCGTGTGAAATCATATCACTTGGTTACCTGATTTTATGTTTTAATGTTAAGAAATGAAAGGAATGCGAGATTTTTTGGATGGATTATTAATATATTAATTTATTTTTGTTTGTTTAATTTTAGATTTTATGATCGTATAAATGAAATATGTTAGTATGTGTTTGGATTTTTAGTAGTGTAACTTTTTACGTAAATTATTGGCGTGCTTTTTAATTTTGAATGTTTTGAGGTGTATACAAGGGGGTTTTCACTTTGAAATCGATTTCAAGCGATTTCAAGCGATTTCAATGCATTTTAAATGGCTCAGTAATCACTGATTTCAAATCGATTTCACTGATTCCACACGTTAAAATGAAAATCGATTTCACGAGTGAAAACCCCCTTGGGTGTATATGATTATTTTTTAAATTTTTATACAACAATTTTTTATTCATTCTATAAATTATAAATATTATAGTAATTTTATTATAAAAGTTAAAATTTTGACTATTTTTTATTATTTTTAAGAGAAAAATATTTTAAAATATTTATTGAATCTGGTTTTATTAAACTTTAAAAAATTACATTACTAATTAATTGAAAAGACTTACCTATGTACTACCAATTTTTTTTTTTAATATTTTGTGTTTTTTCTTCAGATTTGACTTGCAACAAAAAGATCGACAAAACCCAAACCAATTTTGCAGATCAGCATAAAAAACCTACGTCTATTGTTTATAACGGTGAGTTAAATTATTATCTTCATAAGATCACTGATAAAAATTACATATTATTAATTGCAACCTATAATTAAAGAAAAAAATGTTAATAATTACAATAATAACACCTATATTAATTAAAAAAAAAAAAAAATCCAAAAATATTCTATAAAAAAACAAGGATATCGTGCTTCTTTGTAAAATCACTATTTCCTCATTAATAATAGTCTTCGCATCACACAACCCAGAGCATGTAAATCATATATACATACGCGGTCAGCTGTATATACAGTCTTGTCCGTTAAAAAACTTGAAGAGCCACAAAAGCGCGCTCACATACATACAGACACACTCATACACAAACCTCAAAAAATATTTGCATAAACAACACGTGCAATCATACATTGCAGGTTGTTTATATATACTCATACACACCAATCCGTTATCCTTCTCTCTCTCTCTCTCTCTCTCTCTCTCTCTCTCTCTCTCTCTTTCCTTTCCACTAACTGTTTTTCCAACTTTTCCTCGAAAGACAACAATGCGCAATGTATCGCATTGGCCGTCGTCCGTCCGTGTGTGTGTGTGTGTATGTCTTACGATTTCCCACTTGCGCGAGTCCGGTATACACAGCTAAACGAGGCCGTGCTTTTAGACTGTGTGTATATCTATATATCTCATACATTGGCTGTGTGTGTGTGTGTGTGTGTGTGTGTGTGCGTGTGTGTGTGCGCAGTTTCACCTGCAACAGCAGCAGCAACTCTACTCCAGCAGCACGTAGGGGCGTCATGGACAAATCGTGGCTGTGGGAGGGAGAGAGAGAGAGAAAGAGAGAGAAATATTGTAGAGAGCGAATGGAGCTCTCATGTATATAGTAAACATACTATAGCCGGATGCCGGCAATTGTGTGTATGTGTATGTGTGTGTGTATATACTACTTGTAAGCCACGACGGTCTTGAAGCTCAGAGCGAGAAAGTTGCGTGCAGACTGCGCCGCGGCTGACTTCAAGCGAATCTTTTTCATTTTTTTCTTCTTTTTTTTTCTTCTTTGCAGCTACTTTGTGTGTTTCTACATTTTTCAAGGCTACTTGCTGCTGTTTTAAATTACCAGCTGATTTTCAGCTGAAAATGTTTTTGTATTTATACATTGTATTTATATAGCTACAATTTAAATTATATTATTATTAAAATTTTGATATGAGATGAGCTATTATACTGTAAAGGTATAAGTATGATATTATTTTTATAAAAAATAATTTTAAGAGTAGTTATACAAATATGTACTACTTTGAATTTCTTTATTTTTTAAGAAATAAGTATCGTTTAGACTATTATGTATCTAATTCATTAAATTCTTACATAAAATTTTAATAATTTATCCAATTAAATATTTCTAATAAACAATTAAATAGGATTATAAAAAAAAAATCGAGTACTCCTACCCCCTTACAATACCTATATACAAGTAATAAACGGTATAGCTTATATACGCAGGATATACTAAGAGCTTATAGTAAAGACGAACAAGTATATATAGGTATATATTCACGCAGAAAATTATAGATACGAGCGCAAGCTGAATATCTCCGTGTGTTCGTTCGTAGCAAGATTCCTTCGCAGAGAGAGAAAGAGAGAAAGAGAAAGAGAGAGAGAGTCAGCTTAAAAAGAAAATAAGAGAGAAAAAAACGGACGATATATAGAAGCTGCGTCGTCGTCGTCGTCGGCCTGAGAGGAAAAAAATAAGAGCAAGTAAAAGAGTATGAGGAGGATGAAGAAGAAAAAGGAAGAGTAATGAAGAAAAAAGGAGAAAAAAAAAATGAATAAGAAGCGAGGGGATGAGGAAAAAGAGACTGTACGAAGGACAAGACGCGAGGGAGAGAGAGGTAGAGAAATGAATACTATAGCTGGAGTGCTTGCCATTACTATATACATATACATACATATACCTCTACCACTACTACTATCGCTATTGCAATTTATAAGAGGAGTATATACACATATACACGACTGGTTGGCTTGGTGTAGAAGAAAGAGGAGGAGGTGGAGGAGGAAAAAGTGAGAGAGAGAGAGAGAGAAAGAAAGAGGGAACGGTCGGCAAAGTGCCACGCGCCCTGCCACGACGAAGAGGCAACTATAAGCCAGAGCGAGAAGCGCGAGTGAGAGGGCCGTTAATATAGCAGGCATACACACATACATAACATACACACTTACACATACATACACACACATACATATATATACACCCAACGTGAAGAGAGATCGGGAACGTGGGAGCGCGAGCGAGAGCAGCAAGCACATATAGCGAGTCGAGGAGAGAAGCGACTGGTTATATATATAAAGACTGGGTTGAAATGAGGAGGAGGAGGAGGAGAAAAAAAAAGAATTCCCTATCTGCCGGCTGCATACCAAGGAGCGCGAGCAGAGCGAGTTGAGCACGGCTGTGTGTGTATATGGGGTCCCCTTTAAGCGATCGTTCTTCTTCTTCCCTCTTTCTCTCTTTATCTCTTTTTTTTCTTCTTTCTCTTTCTCTCTCTCTCTCTCTCTCTCTCTCTCTCTCTCTTTTCTCTCTTCCATATACCAAGAGCGCGTGATCTCGCACATGAGGCGTCTTCCTCTCTTCTCTTTCTTTCTTCCTCTCTCGATCTTCCTTAGCTCTTCTTATTTCTTCTTCTTCTTCTTTTTACTTTTTGTTCTTCTATATACTCGCCTCTACTCTACGTCGGCTTCTTCTTTTCGTTCTTGCTATATGCTTTTTCTTCTTCTTATTCTTCTTATTCTACTTCTTCCAAGCGACTCATCCTTGGTTATTGAAGCTAACATATAGAGGTACGTGTATGCGTAAAGGTATAATACGTTGGAGAACCTGCGCAAGCTTGGAATTTAAAAAATTTAATGGTGTTGATAACATTTTTTCTTAAAAGATCGATCAATCAAATGGACGTATCCTTTATTGTTTACCTATATATTATGTGTATATAATAGGTTAAAGCTTTTATGATTCTATAGGATAAATAAGTGTCGTGATTTTGTTTTGTATCTTTGAGGTAAAATTGCATTGAATGACCTTGATAGCTTGTGGTTTTTTGTTTTTCTTTACGCGTTATTCGCTGGTTCCGGCTGGACTGAATTTTCTTATTTTTACTTTTTAGTAAGATAGTAAGATTAATTTGGGTTATTTTACGTGCGTGATTGAAAGTAATGAGAAAATTTGGTAGTTTATAGAAATATTGAATTTATTATTTTTTTTTTTTTTTTTTTTTCAAAAAGACAATGTAAAAATAATTAAAAAGTTTCCGATGAACCTGATAGATATCCAAGAAGGAAAAAAAAACAAAAGCTCAAAATATTTTCTTGAATAGCCCAACTTTCTTCTTCGCACCAATTTCCTAACGTACCCTTGCATCATTTCGTTACCTCGCTCCGAACTATCCTCCCCCTGTTCATTTTACACCTCGAGGCTACACATCTCTTACAAGGATATCCGGGGTTGTTATTCATCGGATATGCAAGTACCTATATCTCCCGCATGTTCTTTACCTTTAAAGAGACCAGATCGTCCTCGAGAGCTTGTGTATTTTTCTTTACTTGTTTTTCAACCTTTACAGCTGGACATTATTACCTTGAAGTTTCCTGGACCACCGGATGATGCAAGGACGACGGGAAAAAAAGTCTGATGTTTTTTATACATTTGTGTTAAAGTGCAAAGAGACTAAATGATGAAATTAACGTCGATGTTATTTGATAAAAGTGGTTGGCAGAGACTTTACGTGAAAATGTAATTTTAATTTTGCATTTGCTTTGTTTTTAATACTTTGAAAAAAAAACTTTTTTTTTATTGTGTTTATTTTCGTTTTGTAGGTAATATAATCTAATTTGATTAAACTAGTTTAGATTATGTTTTATTATTGAAAATTATTGATCATAAAATTTGTATTGATGAAATTACAATAATTTATGTCAAAATCAATCTGTTTTATGTTTTGTAACGATAATAATAGATTATTATTCATATTTATTATTTTGAAGGCTAACCATTAATTTTAAAGATCTTTTACCATTTCTCGAGTTATTACTATACCTACGTATAGGTTAGAGTTGAAAAGGCATTTATTTTCTGGTCAGAGTTACTTTCACTACTGGCATATATAAATGAAATAGAAGTGTTGAGGCGTTTGCTACGAAATCATTATTTAAAATTTCATTTTAGTTTTTGAAAGCATTTTAGATCTATTAAAAAAAGTTGAACATTTTTTTAAATACAATTTTTTCTATTAATTTTGTGGAAATAAGTATTTTTATCAATGTTAAAAAGTACGTTATTGTCATGACGAATTTAATTATTAAATTTATAAAATTTATAAAGTATCAATTTCTGTTAAAAATTTTATTAAATATGTTCATTTAAAAGAATATCAAAACCAAAAACCCAAAAAAATATTAAATTAAAATTGAATCTAAAACATATAGTCATTAAAAACTATCATTAAAAAAATTACTATACAAACAAACGAAAATCATACTTGTATACAAAGATCTAAAAAAGCAAGAGTAGAAAAAAAGGACACGGTGAATATTTATACATATATCCAAGCTCTCTCGTATATACATAGCAAGCAAATATTTTTCGAAAAGTCGGCGGCAAGTTGGCGCGCCGAAGGCGAGCGCCTCCCCGGCACACATGTATACACTTACATTTATACAACCTGACTTCATGTGTATGTGTCGAGGTTGAAATCGAGCGGTAGAGAGACCCGTTGTACACATACATACACACACACACACACACACTCATACACAGATACTCGTCCGAGAGTCCAAGGAAAGGACCGGTTCCAAAGGATGTGCTTCTCTCCCATCGACTCTCCTGGCTATAGCTTGGCTGGCTGGCTGACGCAGGCTTGCTTCTCTTTCTCTCTTGTGCCTTTCGAATTCACTAGCCAACAGCCTGCTGTTCCTCCCTTTCCCTCCGTAATTCCCCTTTACACCTATATACTATATACCTCGTCCCTCTCTTGCTCTTTACTCCTTTTTCTCTTAGGTTTCTTTTATCCTTTCTCAGGTTTTATCCATCAGCTCTCTCTCTCTCTATAAATATATATATTTTATTTTTTTCTTTTACTCACTTGTACAACTCATCATTCCGTTTCTTTATTTTTTGTCAATCCTTTCTTTTTTATCTCGTCCTAATTCTTCGCACCTTTAGCTTTGTCAAGATTCTTCTTAAATTCTGTCATAGGAATTACTAGTAAGATTTCGTTACCTTTTCTTTTTTGGTTGTGATTACAAAGTTTTATTCTGAATTTTATAATATTCAGATTTGAAATTAAAATTATGGTTTAGTGTTGAAGCTTCATGAAATAAATTTGTCATAATTTAAACTAAATGACTAGTTTAATTTTTAAAATGTGAAAATCCAAATTACTCATTTTTTTTTCGATCCTGGTAAATAATAAGTCAGTCAAGTCAATATCAAAAAATACTCTGTATTTTTATTCGCAAAGATCCACGTACTTCCACAGGTATATACAAAGACATTACAGCTATAAATGAAGACTTGTAGCAATATCAAAGTAATTTTTTTTTTTTTTTTTTCTAAATTTAGGTCACGACAAAAAGTTGCCTTCTGACACGCACCAAAATTTTTGGGTATAATATCTCCCCAAGTTGACTTTCTTCATATAACTTTTATTCCTCTCACCAATATTCCCTTTTTCATCCTCTCTCTCTCTCCCTTCACAGAAAAAGGCAAAACCACCCCGAGGCAAAAACTTCGATCGACTCACCTTCATTTTTTCTGCTACGTCAACTTTCTCTCTTTCTTTTTCTATATACTATTTCCCCTTCTCTATTCTCATTCTTACTCGTTTTCTCTTTTTTTCTATCTCTCTTTTTCGTTTCATCCCCATTTTCTTCCTTTACGGAGCTGCTGGGACAAAAATCGATGCCGAGGGGAAAAATCCCGAGTAGTGTGGCTGTGTGCGCTCCTGTTCGTTTTCTACTGGATTTTATCCAAACCACACGAAGAAGATGCTCGAAAAAAAGGTGTACTTTGGCCAGATGAAGACAGTCATCTTAAGTTGTTGCAAAATAAGAATTTAGATTTTTTATTTGAGTTTTTATTGTGAGAGACTTGGCTAAAAAGCGAATAATAAATAAAAAATGATAAAAATGGAATAATGGGATTGGTACACAAAAAAATGATTCGTTTTTAACTTGAATCTAATGCAGACTATTGTAGTCACATTATGATATATCTGACAAAAATTAATGTACTTAAATAACAAAAAAAAAAGAAAAAAAAAATACTATCCCTTAAAACCATCAGTTGGAAACTTCCTTATTATTTCTTAAGGAAAATCAGTAGAATACTGCCGACTATAGTAAGACGAGTGAGACGTAAAATTATTGTACATTAAAATTTTCTCAAGAAATAAATGATTAATTTGAAAAATATCTAAAATATTCTACATTCATTTTTCACTTATTCAGTAACAATTCAAATAAAATTATTTCTAAAAAAAATTGTTTTACAAGTAACACATATTTTTTATTATAAATTTTTATAAAAAAACATAATTTCATCACAAAATTAGATTTAAAAAAAAAATAAAATAATTATAATTGATTAAGTCAAAACCTACTCCACGAAGAGCAAAGTTTGAAAAAAAAAGCAGATAAATAAAACAACAATATGTCTTGTAGGTATATAACGCTTTTTGATCGTCAAGTATACATGCATAGACAAAACCGAGAATCGAGACTTGATGCACACAAAGCCTATATACACTGTGCAAATCGAAAGAGCTCCAAGCTCTTAACAACGGCTGTGATTCACATCGCTGGGATGTATATATACATACATACATACACACATTTATGTGACGCAAGCTCGAAGGCGCGCCTGCACAACGTTTTCCAATGCGCACGAGTCAGCGGCTTCTTGGTAAAACGCGCACCACCAAAGTCTGTGTGTATATATATGTCTTGGATAGGAAGAAAATCCAACCGAGCGACTCGGAGATATGACTCGACTCTCTTGCAATATTTTGAATTGCGGGACTTATGGAGTGTATTTTTTATTTATATGTATGCGTATCTGCAAGTGAATAAACGTGTGTGTATTTTTTTTATATATATATTTCAAAATTGAGTAGCTATGCGAATCTCGCGGGCACGGGGTTATGTTGAATTCGCGGATCTTTTTTTTTTTTTTTTTTTTTTTTTTTTTTTTTTTTTTTTTTTTTTTTTTTTTTTTTTTTTTTTTTTTTTTTTTTTTTTTTTTTTTTTTTTTTTTGCTTCTTTTTGTTTTTTCATTCCTTTTTTTTCACGCGAAATTTTGAAATTGTATTATGAGCTTTGTTAATTTTTAGAAAAAAATAAGAATAATTGTTCAAATATTTGTTTACTATATTATTAGAAATAATTTCTAAGTACATAAGCTATTTTTTAGTGAGTAATATTCTATGAAAATTCATATCATTCTGATAAGTATTATTTTATGAATACATCTTAATTCGAAAAAAGAAAGGTACAAATAAAAAGTAGCTAGAACTTGATTTACTGTGAAAAAAAAAAATATTCTGAAAATATTACGTTGATTAAAAAAAGAAAAAAAATATTTAATGCTGTAGAACCACGTGTAGAAGAAAAAGAAGAGAAGCAAATAAAATAAAAGTGAGAAGAGACATTTTCAAGCGATGACGACTTGTGTCGCGTCATCAGCGTCATTGGAGTATTTTTTTCGTCGCAAAACTCGCAATGACAAGGCACGTGGTATTTTCTTACTTTTACTCACACGTTTAATTTTTTCCTTTTTCTTTATGATAACGTATTACAAGCATTTTTTTTCAAGCAATAGTCGTATTTATTTAATATTTTTTTTAATTTATAGTAAATTTTGTGTTTAAGCTTTATTTAGGTTGCATTTTTATAGATAAATATTTTACTAAAATATCAGTGCAAAAATCTTACATATTCTGGGTAAAATAAAAAAGAAATAATCACTTATTATTTTTAAAACATTTAATTATCAGAAAAATATAAAAGCAATTTTCTTAATTAAAAAAATATAAATAATCAATTAAAATATTAAATTTTATTTTGATATTGTATTCAATACAATAGTTCAAATCGGTATTTTAATACACGAAACGTAATAACGTCAATTCTGACTTTAAATTTAGTTTAGGTCGATCGATTGCAATACCACTTGAACCAACAAGTTGCTACATTACAAGTATTCGGTTAACATGATGTACTAAAAGACTCTTGACTCTTATTAAAACAATCGTGACAACGATATATCATTGGAAACACCAATTTTTAGAACATTATCAATCAATATTTTCAAAAAAATTTTCAAATAATCGTTTTTATCACATATAACAATTCTATACTCAAAAACAGATAATTAACCAACCAGTAAATAAAACACATAATATTTGCCTGAGAAATGAAAATTCTGGAAATAAACGAGCGTCTTTCAATCATTTCCTCTTAACCGCAAAAGATAACGCATACTCTTTTTTTTTTCTTCTTTTTTTAATTAACCAACCAAAAAATAAAATGTCAATATATCATTTTGTGTATTTTAAAACACCTAAAAAAATTCAGGATACGTGAAATATGAAAATAAAAAAAAAAAAAATTATTAATTCTTATCCTCGTATTCATACAAAGCCGAGTTATTCGTCGAAAGCTTTTAATAAAGTGCGATTTAGTGAGAGGGACAAAAAAAAAACGAGGCAGTACATACGGCCTCGGCAAAAGCAGACACGAAGTGTCAGATAAGAACCGGCAAAGACAGAGAGAGAAATATCGAGAACTCGTGCGCTGCGAGTCCGGGGGTTATCATGTGGGCCACCTGACGTCATGTCGTCGTTGCGCTCGTAAACGCGCGCGTGGCTTATATATATACACATATACATATACACACATATACAATGACAGGGTCAGCTGATCGTACATATATGTGGCTTTGAAGGATTTTTCTTTGTTTACCATCTCTTTTGCGCTTGTGATGTATATATATATATATATAAATTGTTCAGCTCTTTTTCTCTATCTTGTTCTCACATTCAACTCTTATTATTTTTTCCTGTGTGTGCGCTTGAGTTTAAGTTTGGTTTTGCTTGCTTGAATATTGTAAGACGTCTGTAGGTTGTCTGTGGCTTGCGTATGTTTGGGAATCATTACTTTTTTTTATTGAATATTTTTATATCACAGCAGGTACTTTATATATCATGACGAAATATTTGATAGATTTAATAAGACTCTTTCTTGTAAAACGATTTTTTTTTTTTAAGTTTCAAGGGGGTTAAACAAATGTTATAACCAAATCTTTTCTTTGTATTACAGTAGCACACAGATAGATTCTATTTTAAGTTATTCATGCCTTTTTTATTTGTTCAATCCAAATACAAATGACATTTTAAAATTAAAAATTTATAATACTTATATAATGTAAGCAGATTTTATACCAATGTATTAACTTCATCGAAATATGTATTATGCTAATCTTCTAAAATTAAATAAAATATTTTTAATAAGAATCTTTTAAATATTTTCCATGTATAATGAAAATGGATGCAAGATGTTAACATCTTTTGGACTCAATTTCATAAAAAAAATCTGCAAGATCCAAATTGTTTATTGAAATAAAATATTTAGTGGCATGTTAGATGTTTCCACTTTCGCGGAAATGGTATACCGTTTGTCTGGCCCCTGCACGCCGTTACTACTTAAAACCGATGCGTCTCGCAATGACCCTGCTTGAAATTTTTACTGAAAGCTGCATCTTCTAAATCGTCAAATTTGAAAAACGTGCAAATGTTCGATTAGTACTATTTTTTTTTTGAATGCGTAACATAATATGCTCAATGAGGAAATATACATTTGGTTGATGAAATTGTGAGTGTAAACGGATTAGAAAATCGATGAAATTAATTGAAATATCCCTCGGCAAGTAAAAATACATGATTTGTCATCTATTAATACAATTAACTTAAAATTCAACAAAATTGAACAATATTTTAAATACTTTTAAAATCATCGGAGAATGCGCCTATAAATCAAAAGTAAAATAATCGAGGAAGTACGTAAAGATAACGGCGTCAAAGACATATTTTGTATAATAATGCGCTTTTATGCAAATGAATTAAACATTGAAAATTGACGTATTTAACGCTTAACATTATAACCGGCAAATCCAACCAATTATCGATTCTCATAAATTTGGAAAATCGAAAAATAATTAACGTTATAAGCTTGCTTCATTAACAGTTGCTAATTATCTGTTAATTTATAAAGATTATTTATACTTAAATAGGTGGTAGATGAGGTGTTAATATATAGAAAAAAAAAAATTACATAAATTTTGGATTAATAGATTTTACATGTTGAAGTATGGATTGGAATATACCTGTCTGTTATTCATGTTTCTTAAAAAAAAAAAACGTCTTATCGTTATCACATCACTGTTATCTCTCGTGTAATTCAGTGATACGAAATACGATATTCGTTTTGATGTTTTTTAGACGGTCTTATACGTTGAGCGCTTTTCTTCAGCGGCAAAAAATATTTTAAAAATGATTTTTAATTGATGTACAATTTTTTTGTACTTTGAAAAAATGTAATATATTTATATTCAACAATGAATGCATTTGTGTGTTGTACTATTTCTATAAGAAAATAAAATGTTATATCAATCATATCATAAAATATTATTTTATTTTAATTTAAATTATTGACTAAAAAAAATGAAATTGCAGATTACAGATTTCTCCGCACGTGAAATAATTTTAACATACAAAAAATTTTGCTATGATTTTTATATTTAAAAATTTTTAATCAAATATCTGCTGTAGTTCATGTATTAAAATATTACTATTTGTTATCTAGTCTTTTTTTATCCATTCATTTTTAATTCAACTCATTGAATTTTCTTAATTTAATTATAAATATTTTAAATCATTAATTAATAAAAAAAATTCTGAACAAAGTTAAACATTTACCCATGGAATAGTTTCATATAAAAACATTTCCTTTATCCATAAAAATAACATATACCGATACTTTGAATTATTTATCCTTTAATCTTTAGTTTTTTATCATTACCTTAACTATTTATTCATAATAAACTAATTCTAAAACCCTAAAACTTAAAAAAAAAACTATTCATTGCTCAAATTCAGTTCAAATCTACGCGTCTAAAAAGAACAAAACACTTTAAAAATCCCTCTTCAATTTGTGCAGTTCATCATTAAAATTAAAAGATAAATAAATAAATAAATTAAAAATAAAATCCATAGAAGAGAGAAATAGTAGTAGTAGTAGTAGTAGAGTGTAAAAGAGAGTTTAGAACCGTGGCACAGCAGAGACGACAGAGAAAAAGCAGGGTCGTAATGAAGGCTGGAAGCGAGAGAGCATATAATACATATAGATATAGAGCGTGTAGCTTTCTCGCTCGTTGGGGTAGAGACAGGATGAACAGAGAGAGAGAGAGAGAGAGAGGAACGAAGGGTTTGCGCGCATGCGCAGCGCTGGCAAAAAAATCGGCCTGTTTCCAGGGGGGAGAACCAAGGGAGCGGTGGGGGAGAGAGGGTGTGTTGCTAGTGCTGAGCGCTTGCTCGCGTATCGATCGGGGCCGGGCTCGCTCGCGCCGCAGCAACTACCTCGCTCACTATGAGAGAGAAAGAGAGAGAGAGAGAGAAAATGATGAGAGTAGGGTCTGGGCGGAAAAGAGGGAGCGAGAGAGGGTGGATAAGAGAGAGAGAGAGAGAGAGAGAGAGAGAGAGAGAGAGAGAGAGGGTCTAGGGGGCTTCGATCGGCTAGCACAGCGACGACGTACTGGATCCCTCCTGCCGGGCACGTTCATATCCCAACTATACTCTCTTTTTCTCCCTCTCTCTCTCTTTCATTCATCCGCATACTTTATTTTATTTCCGGTTTTTCCATTTTTTTTTATTCTCTTTTTTTTATTATTTTTCTTTGAGAATGACCGTCGTAATTTTTCTGTTTGCCACGGGTTTTCCTTCTATATGTACTCAATTGCTATATAGCTTTTTTTTATTGTGCCTAGTTTTGCAATTTTGCAACTTAGATTTTTCTTAGTAATGCTGCTGTATGCTTAAGTGCAATTTTTGGATTAAAAATTGTATGGTATTAAATTAATGGCTGTAATTTTTTTTTTTTATTTCATAATCTGATATACGTCAATTATGACAACTTGATTTTTTTTTGAAGGATATTTTAAAGAAGCTATACCCATACGAATAGACACGAAGTAGTATTACCTGATATAATTAGGATGAGGGGGAAATGGAAATAATGAATGCGATATTGATTCCTTTTACGAATTTTAACTTCACATTGCGCTTCTCTTTCTCTTTACCTCTCTCTCTCTCTGGTAACGTGAATTTTCCATTCCGCAGACGAGGGTAAAAGAGGTGTAGAGGTGGGTGGATTGGTTGAGAGGAAAGGGGAAGTAGTTAACAGTCCCCCGATGCTTTCATTTAAACCTTTGAAATATACATCTATATATACCTGCTGATTCAATTTAATTCACATTGTTGGTGTACGTGCAATTGAGAATTTTCGATGGTATGAGGAAACGATGTGTACGATTTCTCGAATTCTTGATACAATGTTAATGAATATGGTTAAATAATAAAAAAAAAAAAAAAATAATAATGCCAAAAAAAAATTAAAATCGATGCTTATGGTTTTTAAAAATTTTTTAGTTTTTTTTTCATTATTTATTTAAGATAAACATTCAGAAGTTATGATTTGTGTTAATTAAATAATAATATATTTAATTTCGGATTTAAAATAAAAAGAAAATGAATAATCTACGTTTCAAGATTAAATAACAAAGTCGAAAACTAACGACTTTTTATTCCTACACCGAAATTTTGATGTTTACTTAGTTTAACTATTTTTTTAACTTATGTTCAACTTACATATTGTAAAAATCAGCGTAATCAATAACGATTAACTATAGAAATGTTCATTCGCAAAAAAGTCCAAGAAAAAGGCTATGTACTAACCGATCTCATAAAAACAAACATTACAGAAGAGAGTTTGCGAGTAAAAAAAAGGGATGCCCTCGGAAAAACGAGTGGAGAGAAAAGATCGGGAGAAAGCCAACGTTAACGTTGGTTGTTGTAGCTCGAAGCTTCTTTTTCATCTGTACCTAAGAAAAAGGTCTAATATTTTTGTATTAATACGTATGGGCTGTATGGTACTGCTAAGTTGCATATGATCGTATTATGTCAAGTAATAACCTTCTCGATGATTTTTCATAAGTTATTATTAAATAAATTAAAAATATTTATAAGCTATTAACATACAGGTGATCGATGGGAGTATTTTTAGACAGTTACATAAAATCATATCAGTAAAACGGTAGAAGTACGATATTTATTTAAAAAAATTGAGTATTTATAAATAAAATAATACTTTGCTTCAATAAACAAATTTTACTCTTAAATTATTTACTCTTAAATCGACTTAACAGAAATTTATAGTTCTCAAAAATACAGTGAAGTCGTAAGAAAGTAAACGACGAAATAAAGTAAGAAAGTAAAAAAAAAAAAATACAAACCCTTTTTTCTGCAAACTCAGCTGTGAAGTAGAAAAAGAAGTATAGAAAAAAAAAATTAAAAAAATAAAGAAAATCGAGGCCGACAGAAGAGGGTCCAGGTGTCAGTTAAGTTTTCTTCCGCGAGATCTCTTGGGCCATTATAAGTACGCTTGGCCAAGCTCCACGTGACTCGATCACTGATGCTGTTTCTGCTTCTTCTTGTACGCTCGAATTGACATGTATATAAGGTATATATCGACTTTTTCTTCTTCGCGCATCCTGCTGTAGTTTAAATTCGAAGTACCTATTAAGGAAACAATTGGGTTGACCTCTTGAATTTGAGACGCACATTTTTTTTTATCTAAATTTTATTTATCCTGAATGTAAAGCTCTTAAAATACATTATCGCATTTATTTTCAATTAAATTTAGCGAAGCAGCTTGTAATTTTTATCAGCAATTGGTATTCTACAAACATTGCTCAAAGATCCCATTTATATGTATAAAAAAATGACTATTGATCGATCGAAAATAATCAAAAAGACCGATATAAATTTCACTTATCAATATATAAACCGATATAAATTTCACTTATAATAATAGTATATCAACCACACACATCCATATAAAAAATAAACGCAAAAATAGTCCGCAATCATAAAAATCAATGTTTCATAATTTAAGATAGTACTGCACACACCCTCGCCTTAAAAAAAAAAAATTGAGCCTATGTACAGTCATTCAATACTTACCAAAGTGCACGTGGGCATCACAAGAATCGAACCAACGAGAGAAGAAGAGAGTAAGAGAAAGGGCGATAGATGGTTAGGGAGCGAGTATAAGGTATATAGCGTCATCGGTTTATATATGTGTATATATACATACAGCCTATACGAAAAAAGGGGATTCCCCTATTAGGGTGTGCGTATACACACGTGGCTGTATTCTCCTTCGTTTTTACCTTCCCCTTCAACTATTGCCAAAAAAAAAAAAATAGGGATCGATCCAGGGGCGCTCCCCTTTTTCTCTTTACCGACCCCTTCTTGTCTTCTTGATGCTCGACCCCTATTTTTCGACTGCGTACATGTATATAGTCGAAGGCTGATGCGGAGTAATATGTATATGCGTAGTACGCGTGGTAATACGTATTTTTCATCAATATTTTCTTCTTTTTTTTCTTTCTGTCTTTTTTTTAAAGATGATGTTAAGTAGAGTGGAATTTTTTTTTTCTTCTCTTTATTCTTTTTGTAAGATTGGATGTATATATGATATGTGAATGAAAAGTATCTGTTTGATGTCTAAAGCGAGTAAAGACATTTGGCGTGTGTATTTACAGGAATTTAAAAGGGTGGCTAAGAAGGCTTTTTAAATAATGCATGTTGATATGCTTTTTTTTTTGGTGCTTTAGGCTACTTTAGATTTTCCTTTATGAATTTCTGAGCTGACACTTGTTTCTTTATTTTTTTTTTCTTCTTTTTTCATGGGTATCATACTTTAAAGGTATTAAGTATGTAAGTAATAGGAATAAATTCTAGACGTGTTATTTAAGTTGTAACTTTTAAAATATAAAAAATATTTTTTAATTTCATATTTAAAAACATAGGTTTAATTTTTACAATTAAAGAAAAAAAAGAAAAATAAATATTTCTATAAGATATGTGAACCTAAACAAATAATATACGATTAAAGTTTATTAAACTTATGTACTTAATAAATTAGTAACATATCGATCTTAGTTATCATACAAGTATTTACTTTATCACGTTAAACAATTCGTTCTAATTTCGATTAAATCATCATGTAATTTAGCTGGTATTTGAGAAAAGGGTCAGTTTGTCCGATAATATGTCATTCGGAACCTGAACATCCACGAGTCTCTGTGGGATACAAACCCTTTTCTCATTAGCCATTTATTTTTATCTTATTTCGTGATAGTTGCTTTTGTCTTTATAACTCTTATTTCACCAAATTTTTTTATCACCCAATAAAATTTTGAAAATTTTGATGTTAAAAAATTGTTTTTGGATTACTTTACGCTTACTATATTAAATAATTATTTGTTTTTTAGTGCATAAATAAAAAAGAAAAATTATAGATGAAAATACGGGGTTAATTATGGTACCTATATAAAAATGATATTCATCAAGTGCTCATATTAAGCGAAGTACAAAAGAGAAACAGAGATAAATAATGTTTATGTCGATCTATGTATCTCATTTGAAACGAAATTTCTACAAGCTTGGCATATCACTTCGAAGGCTTTAATGAGACAATTCCACGCATGGGTTATCCTGGCGTTTGATGTTACGTTTGTGCTTGATTGCTATTCTCTGTTTTATGTACATATTATATTCGTACACTCATATACACATTTGCGAACCGACCCGGTAAATATGATGCTAATATACTCTCTCATTCTCGGCTTATCAAAAGAAATTTTGTCACTAGGATATGTTTTTTTTTTTTATTAAGTTTTGTTAAAAAGACTCGCATTAAGTTATACGTGTTTATTATTTGACAATAAAAACATCATTTCGAAAAAAAAATTTTTTTATTTTAATGTGTTAACATGTTAATAGAACTTTTTTGATTAAAAATATATCAAAATATATAAGTATAAATAAAAAATAAAATTAGCATTTTTATAAATCAATCGATCGCGTTAAACAAAGTCAGCAAATATATAATAATTACTATTATTACGTGATGCACCATAACGTCTCCCCTTCGTCATCATCATCATCATCATCCAAGAGAAAATAAAATCTCTCAGACCTCGTTACAAGTGTAATTCTTCTACTACGTAAATTCGACTTCAATTTATACGCGAAGTTCAACGATCTATTGGCAAATCAGTCACGAATGTATATGTATATTTGAATGTATACGCAAGAGAGAGAGCACGTCCTCTCGAGTCCAGCGATCCGTCGACCCTGACCCCGTCTCTCTCTCTCTCTCTCTCTCTCTCTCTCTCACTCACTCACTCATACAATCTGCAAGCTCGCACGATCTAATGGCCGTTAAAAGCTCTTGGCTTCTCTTGGAGGGAGAAATGAGGAGGGGAAGGAAGCCGATAAAGCAATCGATTCGTCAAAGCTTGTCTATGCAAACTCTGCAGTACCACCACCACCACCACCACCACCACCACCACTGCCACGTGTGTGCTTCGGCTTATATTGTGGCTGTATATACGTGAGAGTTCCTGTGTACCTATACAAGTCGCTTGCTTGATTCCCTTTTATTTCGCGCTACTATCTACCTACCTTTCATGGAATTTCGAGCTTTCACGTGTTGTTCTTGGTGGAATAGTTGTATAGGCTTGTGTTAAGAGTTGTTGGATTTTGTTGTATGTGTATAGATGGATGTTTACGTGCGGGTGAAGTGTAATTTTGTGTGGACGTATATATATATTGTTTGTGATTTGTTGTGTTTTACAGGGATCTGTGGGTTTTAGTCGATCAAGTGTCGTTGTTTTCTTTTCCTTTTTATTTTGTTTTTCAAATACGTAGTTTTGATCTTTTGAGTGTTTATTTACAAGATACAATATAGGATTGTTGAATTTTTTTTGTTTACAAAAATAATATTCAAACTTTACACTTTTCTGTTGTAGTATCTCTGTAAACAATAGCAAAATATTTCCTAAATTTAGTGATTTTATACATATACTATGGTTGATATTTCAAATTTCAAATAAAAAGTAATTTTATATTAGACAGTGAATGTTTCTTATTTTACTTTTTTTTTACATAATTACAATACACATTATCTAAAAAAAAAGATTTAGTGACATAATAAAAAAAAAACTAAATTTTCTATTTTATCACTTAAATTACATTTTCTCTTTACCTATTTATTCGTAAAATACACACAAAAATTTATACACAAAAAAGTAAGGGTCACTATTTAACTTTTCCAACTTTCTATTTTAGTTTCTATATTTATACGACATCGCTACTGTCCCATTCTCCATCAGCCTCTTTCCATATTCCAACTTCTCTCTCTCTCTCTCTCTCTCTTTATTTCTATCTCTATCTCTCTCTTTCTATGTACCCATGACATTCATCCGGATAATTTATGCGGGATAATTTTGCCATTATCCTTGTACACGTCTGGCCTCACTGATATCTCACCTGCGATATGCGCCAAATAGATAATACACGTTGTGTTGTTGGACTTGCGTATATGCGAACGAGTAGTATTACACGTAAACGTGACGTATACATGAATTTTACTGCTACTGCTTGTACTACTACTTGGTTTTGTATGTCGATGCGCCAATGGTAAAATTCACTTTGATATGTGTGTGTGTGCACGCACCAATTGATTTTTCGTTTTGTAATTGAATTTTAATTTTATCGTAGATCATGATACATTTCAAGATCAATATCAATGTTATACATATGTAAAAGTTGTGTATTTACGCACTGATGTATTTATTTTTAAGATAATTATTTTTAACTGTATGGATTATTTATTGTTTGTTTATTACATAATTTATAGTGACTCGAATTTTAAAGTTTTTTTGTAATACATAAAATTTATCAAAATTTCTTATTCGATTATTTCATGGGAATTTCTTTGTCATATAATCAGAGATATTAAATACTGCAGTTCTCCAACTCTTAAAATGCATTTTCAGTTTTGCGTATAAAATTTTATTCATCTAAAATTTTCATCCGTATTGCCTGAAAATGCTTTTGAAACTCACGCTTTAAATTTAATGAGCATTCTTCATAATTTTAAGTTAGTTGATAAAATTTTACGTGAACTATTCCTTTGTTATAATAAACAAAGATTTTTATTAAAATTTGCCATTTTGATCAATGTTTATTGAATTTTTATATGAAAATAGTTTTCTAATATCAAATATTAGTTTGTTTGTTTACACAAAATTTTGTAAATAACTGAATTTTAATTGTTCCGATTTAAAACTCAATCTTGACAATTAAAAATAAAAGAAAGGTTCTTTTAAAAAATAATCATATTAGCTATTTTGTACTTGAAAAATTGTGAAATACGTTTATTAATGTATACTTGTGTTGGTAGCTGTAAGACTTATAGTAGCTCAGTCGACAAGAGTAAAAGTTTTGAAATCCACAGGTCGTGGGTTCGATTCCCGTTATTTGTCGATTGAATTTTCAATATACTAAAATACGTTGCTACAAGCGTCTAAAAAGTAATCACAACAATTGCTCCTGAGAACATAATAAAAATTTATTTATTTTTTTTTTTTAAATTTACTTAAGATAAATTCATCGTTCTACTATGATAATATAATCATTTAATTCTTATAATTTAACTAAGAAAAAACAAAAACAAAACTAAATAATTTTACTAATACGTCAAAACACCATCATTCCACGTGCATTTTTCAAAAATAAAAATAAAAAAAAAAAAGATCAGCAACAAGTGCCTTACACCTGCAGCAGCCAATCACATGTCCCTAAAAAAAAGAGGAAAAAAAAATAAAAAAAAGAACATAAAAAAAAGAGGGTAAAACGCGTAAACCGCGCCTGCTAGCGAAAACGAATCTTATTGCCCCGATCGCGCGTAGCAGTGGCTTTCGGGAAAAAAAAGGAGAGAAAAAAAGTCAGACCAAACACACAGTGAATAAAATACGAGAGAGAAACGACAGAGAGAGAGAGAGAGAGAGAGAGAGAGAGAGAGAGAGAATGAGAGGGATGGATATAGAGAATCGAAAGTGTTATTCGCGAACACCGATAAAGACGCGAATACGATTCTTCTTCTATCTTTCTCTCCCAAGGGCTGCTGCTACTGCTGCTGGTATACTGCAGTGAAAACGAAAGTGATAGCCAGCCCCCGGTAGAGTACGGGCATCCACGTGTAAAAGGCCCTAAACTGCTGGCAGCTCGACGTGCTCCGATATATATACGTAAAATCCACTCGAATAAATCTTTTTCACTCGCCCTTTTTTTTTCCTCTCTCTATATACTACTCTCTACATATATATCTATATACATCCTAAGCGTACTTTCTCTCTCTTCTACTCCTCACGTGTCCCACGTCGCATATCATCCCCCTTTACGAATAGCTATACGTATCTTTCTACACGTGTACAAATACAGATAGGTAAGTACATACAGGCACTCGCGCAGACAGGTGCTTGTCGCTTATGCCAGCAGTAGTAGTAGTAGATATAGGTAAAGGAGGAAGAGGAGACAAGCTCTTACGTACGTACGTACGTACGTATATGTAAAGTATATACATCGGTGATGCTGTATGGCTAGTTATCAAGGGAAGAGAACACGTACATACATACATACACACATGATCGAGTAGCAGGTACTTCTTCTCCTTTTCGTTTTTTCTTCTCTTTTTCGACTTATTTTCCACGACGTGCGCGCACTATGCAAGTTGACTCGATGTATTCACCGGCTCTCGAGGATTCGACCTTTTCAAGGCTGCGTATCTATATATATGTATGCAAGCTTGTATCGGTCTCGACATGCTTCCTGACTGCTTCATTCATTTTTTGAATGCTAAAGCTTTTTAAAGGGTGCACAAGCTTTTATAACCCTTTTTATCTATTTTTTTTTTTTACTTTATTTTTTTCTGAATCAATCTTGTAATAAAACTAGGACTGTAAATAAGAACTAAAGAATTTAACCGTTGAAAAAAAAAACAAAAAAAAAAGCATATTACTTAGCTTGTTACTTTTCAAGTCACACTGTATATCGATGCAACTCTATCAGCAAACAAAGGGAAGTTTAAGAATGACGTATAGATGTGTGTAACACACTCGAGAAGCGTATCAAGTATAGGTAGCTATCGCAAGTCACAGAACAACACAAGTAGAACAGGAGGATTGTATAGGTATCTACATAGGCAAATCACACAGGTTTATGTACATACATACACGCAAACTCTAAAAAGTCCTTCTCCTTTATCCTCAGGTCCGTTTCTATATATCTCGGTCGACGAAACCGAAAGTAAAGTTTCGAGGTGGATCGTATACTCTGATGGGAAGGGGTAAGGATCTTGTGCATGCAAGTAACGTGTCTCGTCTCCCTTTTACGTTATATTATACCTATATGGTGTAAGGTGTATATTATGTATATACGTCTTGTCTGGTTAAATTTTTCACTTACTGTATCTATATATCGTATCTGTCAGTCTTTACTTTTATCCGCTTGAAAAATTGCGCAAAAATATTTTTATCTCTTTTTCTTTTTTTATTTTTCCTTCCTTGGGATGTAGTGAGTTTGCATGTAGCATTGACGATCTTACGCTTCTTCTTCTTCTTTTTTTTTTTTTTTATTTTGATCTTGAAAAAAATGTTTTGACTTGGTGAAAACATACTTTGATATCTGTCACGTATGAATGAAATCGAGTGTGTGAATTTGGTTGATGGTGGTATGTAGAGACTATTTGATAGACTGTCGTCTTTCGTTTTTGTAATATATCTAAAAGCTATTTTTTTTTTTACTATAATTTTTGCTTAAATCTAATGTTTAATGTTTAATGTAAATTTTAAAACTTACATTTTTTTTAATTCCTCATTATAATTTAATATTGAAAATAAATTTTTACTGATTACTAAAATTTCTTTTTTTGTGCTTTTTTTTTTTTTGATTATTTGAAATTCTAATTATTCCATCTTTCATTCACATAATATCATATCTATATATCTGGACTCATTAAAATTATTCCAGAAATGAGTTTGAATGAGAGAAAGAGACTCTACCTCTGGAAAGATTTGAATGAAGCTATCCACCCATTAATTTATAATAGACTTAATTCCCATCGCACTCACAAAAACCGAAAATATATATATAGGTATCAGTCTACTCCGTTGATAATGACACAATTAAAAATAAAATTTGTAATTGTTTCAACCATTGCCATTCAATTCTTTACTTTACTATACAAAAAATTTTAAAACATTAAAAAAACCTAAAAATCTGAAAATAACCCCAAAGACTACAAATAACCAAAAAAAAAATTCTTACATCCAAATTCGATATTCAAATAGTCAGTTTATTATAAACATTATCAAAAATCAGTATCCAATAGACCCGAGTCTACTCGCACAATAAATCGCAAATCTTCGATGCATACACACATATGATAGAACTTGCCGACAGGTTTATCCAATGAGCTAAGACAAGTAGAAGGATGCATGACCGTTAAGAGACCGTATATAACATGCAAACGCGTGAGAAAGGTAAGGTGCGCGCGCGAGTGCTTTTACGCAACACCGTGAGTAATCGCTATGCTTAGCTGTTGCGTTATAGGACGTGAGATGACAGATGCGCGGGTGGAGATTTTTCTTGATTTTTTTCTTTCTCTCTCTTTCTTTTTTTTTGTAAAGGGCAAAGAAAATGTATTTCTGTATTTTTGGTTTGATTTTGTAACTGCGTTGTAAAAGATTAGTTTTTATCTTGTTTCAATACTAATGTGACTTTAAAAAAAAAATTTTCTTTTTCAATTCAGATTGATGTGTTATTATGATCAAATGATAGTAATAATAATAATAATAAAGCAAACTTGAGAACCTGATAATAATAATAACAATAATAATAAAAATGTAGTTAATATTTCATCTGTGTAAACAAAATAATTTAACAATTGTACATGTATATAATTGAACGTCAAGTAATTAATCAACGTATTGACTTACGGTGAATAATGTCGAGGGAGAATGAGGAGGGGGATGAGTTTTGTGCTTTATTACATTAATTGAAAACGAAGTAATAATTTAAACATGAATTCGAACACACAGACACACACACACACACACACACACACACACACACACACACACACACACACACACACACACACACACAAAAACACACACACAC
>JAPYZE010002701.1:0-15276 GCA_030522805.1 Leptomastidea abnormis
ATATGAGGGCAGCTTTTGTCATCATTTAGGTTGTAGAATAAGCCCTCAAAATTTGGAGATGATCGGTCACCCATAAGGTTGGTCATCTCCTTGTAAGTATTAACAAATGTTATTAACCTTTTATAAGTACTTATTTTAAAGCTTATGACCTCTACTTTAAAATAAGTACTTATAAAAGGTTAATAACATTTGGTAATTCTGGGTCGGGTTTTCTTTCTCTGAGTTTTCCCCGGCCCACAGGTCTTATCCTAGGTCAATGCGGAGTGGCTTCCCTTCTCCCCCCCCCAGGTAGGAAAATGATGGATAGGAATAGAGTGGGCATTAACCCTCACACATAGGTGGTAAGGGTGCCCTCGCGACTAGGCCACATAGGCTGTCGTGGATGAAAAAAAATTTATCCTTGTTTATTTTATGAACTAGTATAATATTAAATTCCATATAAGTATATTATCTGCGATGACTTTTTACTTTTATAATACTAAAAAAAATAGAAATTTTTTCCAAAAGCGCTTAAATAAGGTACTATTTGATCAAAAACACCCTTAACAAGGTCCAATTAATAAAATTTCTTAATTTCGATATAATATTCATAAAAAGCAATCCAGAAAACCATGGAAACTGAAGTATAAAAAAAATGGGCAAATGTTTCCCATGATAAGGTTAATCCTAGGACTGACAAGTTTTTACTAGATTTTATTAACGTAATTATTGGTTGGAAATAACATGTAATAAACTAAATTACGAATTTTTAGCGCGAATTTGTTTGATCGATTTCTCAGAATATTATTACTGATCGAACAGTACCTGATTATTATGGAAATTATATTCCAAGGCGAACAAGACTTTTTTTAGAAGATGCTGTACCTATTACCCTGAATATTCACTGTGAAAACTTAAAAGATAAAAATGTCTTGAGAGATATTATATTTTGTAAACCCTATTAAGACTATAAATAACAACTCAAGGTATACACAATTGAAATACTCTTTTCTAGATAAAAATATCTTACAATTAGATAAAAATATTCGACTTTTAGTTGAACCTATTTATCAAGTATTTTACCAACTTTTTAAATTTCAATTATTTGTTATCAGTTTCAATTATATTTCAATGTGCCTGAAGATAGTAAAAATGATGAGGGATTAAGGACATATGATGAATATCTTGAACAGACGGAAACTTGTGAGTATCCTGTGACTCAAATGCAGAAAAATGATGAAAGAAAAAGCTCACATAATGTAAATTTTAATTCGATGGAAACACATGATCATCCTGCGACTCAAGTTCAGCAAAATGTCGAAGAAAAAAGTCTAAATGTTATAAATTTTAATTCATCAACAAGTGAAACAAAGGAAACGATGTCTAAATTAATGTAAATGTTTCAAATTTTTTTTTATAAGTGAGTATGTGTACTCACACATACAATCATGGATGTGCATTTAAATTTTTATTTGTATAATCTATCATTATAATATATTTTACTTATCAATTAATATTATTAATATTTTGGGACGGAGATGGATATGTAGGAGTGGAGGACGTGTTGTTCTCAGGATCAACAGTGGTAAACAAAGAGGTAGACTCAAGGCTTCGAGTTGTGGTTGAATGGTAGTTTATTATTCCTTAAATTACAAAGTCGATCTTGAGCTATAGAAGACCCGGGCCGGAGAGGTTGCCGCGTCGAAGCGCGGATAAGCTACCACGTTTAGTTGGCGAATTCCGTTCGCCGATCCCGATCGTCCGATCTGGTAGCCAGGTCCCGCCGCGTGCTTTATATGCTAAGCTAGCGCATTTCGCTAGTATTGCGTGCTCGCTATGTAGGCCTCACTAGGTCTCTTTCGTGACAATTTATATTGAAATTGTATTAAAATTGCAGTCCTCTCAAGACTTGTTTGGATCTACAAATGAAACTCAAGGCTGAAAAAAGAAAAAATGCTTTGCTTACAAAAAATCTCAAGAGACTACAAAAACAAAATAAAAATGAATTAAAAAAAAACATGCATCACGCTTTGAGAAAAATTTTTACGCCAAAACAAATACACAAGATTATATATTTTTTAGAGTGACATACACTCGGTATACTATCGAAAAAGTTTTGATTAACAAATTTATGTTATATGTATTAATTGTGCTAAATATGGGGAAAATAACGGCCAATGCGCATCAGCCAAAAATAAGTCCCATATGTATACATATAGTTACTAAAAAAAAGTATATAAAAATAACATTTATTTTAGTAAATTTATTTCAATTTTCATCGAATACAATGATAAACGCGGTGATTATAAGTTGCATTTAAAAAAAAAAAAAACAATAAATTTTTTCTCACTTTATCACTTATAACTTTTTTTCTAATAAAGATAAAAAGTTGCTTCATAAAAGGACTTAAAGTACTAAAAAAAAGCTTTAATTTAAGTTTTTAAGCAATTAAAAATGTTAACTAGAAACAAAATTACAGAGGGACAAAGCAGAAAAATTTTTTTAATTTTGCTACTAATCAATGTGCTTTTTATACTTTATCTCTTTGTAACTTTGGTTCTAATGCATGTTTTCAATTATTTAAGGGCTCAAATTGAAGCTCTTTTTAATTACGTTAATTTGTTTTTCTTAACAACTTTCTATCTTCATTAGAAAAAAGTTACGGGTAAAATGGTGAGTAAACAAATTTTTACGTATAATTTATTGCTCATTTTCTGCTCTATCCCTTTGTAATTTTGGTTCTTATCAATATTTTTAAACGCTTAAGAGCTCAAACTAAAGGTTGTTTTTAAGACTTTAATTTGTTTTTTAATCAACTTTCTATCTTTATTAGAAAAAAAATAGAGGTGAAAAAGTGTGAAAAATGAAAATTATACGTATTTCGTTTATATGAAATGTTGTCTAAAAATAAAACTATTAATCTTAATTTCAGCATAACTTTTATTTTTTGATGAATTTCTCTTACATTTTATCATTATAAAGTCTTTTGACGTTTTATTAAACGAATTTCAACTTAGACCTGTTTAAACTTCTGAACAGGCTCACGCTAGAAATCTAACCCACGACCTGAGAATTCCGAAATCAAGATTATGCCAAAGAAGCTATTTTAAGTTCCTGACCTCATACATTTATTATTAAGCTGTAATAAAAACATACTAATTTAGTTAAAATTGGCCTTTTTTCATCAAAATTTTACATATTTTCATTGAATAACACCTTAAAACAACATAAGAAACTCCTTGTTCTGTCTTTTGATGAAATCTACATTTCTCAAAAGGCAGAAATTGATGCCAAAGAAAAAGAAGTAATCGGACCTCACAAGAGTTGCCAAATTGGACTCGTGCAAAGCGTTTTTTGCAAATAAAAACAAATTATTTATTATAAATACGATCAGTCTTTAAATTCTGTCTCTAAAAAGTAGAGTATGTTACCAATATAGTCTATACTAGAAAAATTAAACCGCTGTAAGGACTACAACAAAAGCCCCAAGTTTCATCTAATTTCATTAATCCTATCAAAAGTAATCTCAAAATTACAATCTCGCCCCGATCTCCTCTATATGCATAATGAATTAACACTTTTTTGGTTATCTTATTGACTACGATTTACTTTGTTACTAATAATGCACTGCAACAAAGATTTATCTGAAATATGATAAACGTCATCGTATAATGTTGCTCCTTCAATTTGTTCTTTGAATTTTTTATTTGTGCAACTTTTACGCACTCGGAGTCAATTTAACAACGGAATATGTACTTATATATCTAGCAGACATATAGAGGATATGACATATAAATATCAAATATAAAAAGATTTATTTTATTTTTACTCTTATTCATTTCACACAAAATCTTTATTTATTATTCACTACAGATTTGGATGTCCAAGAATATATTCAAAATCTCATTGAGCATGCAAGACTAAAATACATTGGATTCACAGCATATAATTTCAAAAGCCTGTATCCTTTTCTTGGTTCCTATACACTAGAATTACAAAACTATGATTTAGATTGGAGATTCAGTATTTATCAAAAGGGCACCTTATTTATCCAAACACGAAATTGAATAAAGTAGTCGAAATCGTGAAGGAAGAATTTGTTCGGTTTCATGTAAAAGATTTGAAACTAAGTAAAGAAATAAAAATATTTCAAAAAATTACTGACGTAGTGATTAAAAAAATTGAAAATATTTATAATATACCCAGAGAAGTGATTTTAAGTTTAGTTCATACCAGAATATTTATTAAATTGCGAGAAATCAACTAAAAATTAATATCCAATGAAAATCGTTCTCATAAGAAAAAAAATTATTAAATTTATTAGATGAGTTTTTATTTATATTTGAGTTATAATTTCATTTTATATTAAAAAATATTTATTTTATTAAACATTCTAAAAGCTGCTTTATATATTTTTCTATTATTTCAGTTTGAATTGCCCGCTGTATAAATCCAATATATAGAAGGTCGTATGTTCCAAGCCACCTGATTGGTTCTCGTTTTAAAAAGAACACTTAGTATTCTTTATGCCATGATTTCACAGATTCGGAACTGGAATTGTTTATCAAGAAGTAGTAATAGAAAAGGGCGCTACGCGCGCAGGGTTCGTACTTTCAGAAGATAATTACTTTTGTTATATTATCGATGATTGTAAGTATAGCAAAGCGCGCTTCGCGCGCATGGTCTGACTTTAAAAAAAAATACTCACTTTTATAATATTATCGATAATTATATACGTATTACAAAAAATTAACTTAAAAAAAATTGATACGTTTATTGGCATTTTGTTTTAATTACATATGGCCATACATTGGTTTAGAGAAATTACATAGATAGATCATTACAATTTGACAAATCGTATTTAATTATACTAAGTCTAAATGTACGTTTTAGCGCAATCTCTTACATACATGTACGGGCGTAGCCCTTGTAGCCTTTATGGCCTCGCAACTACTTTTTCTTAACGTATCATAACATATGGGTGCCTGTATACAGGCGTCGAAATCGCAGGTATAACATCATATTTTTATTTTATTTTTTTTTTTATTAATACATGTACTCAATTTAAATTCGTTTTACATAATATATCATAACACTTATGCAGGGCATAGGTACGGAAGCCGATGAAAAAAATCTCCGAAAAATTTATAATCGGGAATCGAACCCACACCCCTACGACTCCAATATACTAGCAGGCAAGCGTCTTACCCACTAGGCTATTGAAACCGTTATTAACTTTTAAAATATATCAGAAAATTTAAGCGCTACTTTACACCATTCGCACGAACTGCTTCATTTGTTCATTCGAGTTCGCTCTTCTATGTTGCTTTTTCATGCTCTATGATAATACGCACAGGGATTCGAGATTTCGAAATATTTGATAAATTTCCGTACATGTATCGATATATTCTTGAGTAGTATTATTATATTAAGTCTTCTAATTCTAAACCATTAAATGGATCTAATGTTGTTGTCGATGTTATATTTGAGTCTACTGACTCATAACCAGAAATGTTCAATGATTTTAATAAATCTTGAAATAGATCTACTGTTCTCGATGTTACATTTGAGTCTACAGATTCATAACCAGAAATATTTAATGGTATTAACAAATCTTTAAATGAGTTCTCTGATGATGAAGGTGAACTGGATAATGAATATGATGTATTTAATGAGAGATATAAATCTTTAAATGGATCCTCTGATGGTGAAGGTAAACTAGGTAGTGGATATAATATGTTGAATTCTTTAAATGGATCCTCTGTCATTGACGATGTTGTAGTTGATTCTGCATATTCCTTATTTAACGGATAATCAGGTACGTTTATCGTATAGTAAGCTGCAAATAGTTAAAATATATTTTTACAAATAACAAAATTTTAACATGTGAATAATCATTATGTCGATTTTTATGCATTTAAATTTTTTTTTAATGACGTAAATATTTTTGCTCAGTACAAGAATACACTATTTCAAAGATTATTTGAACACTGATTGAAACATTATTTTATGTTCATATGCAAGAAATTATATACCAATTTATAAAGAAAGATTATATAAGTTTTTTAAAATTTCATAATTATGACGTGGAAATGTAGAATTTTAATAACTTATTTCTCACTTCGTTAACATAAAAAATAAAATTTTAAAAATTCTATAAATATTTTATTTTCTAATCCTTTTGAAAAAGGTTTTCTAGAAACTTTGTCCTTTATATTAGAAGTTTACCTCAAGCGTTACCTCCCTCTCTATTACATGCATACCTTAGTTATAAATAATGATCATTACTCAGAAGAAAAACTTGCATCTTACTCTATTGTTACAAAATATATTACTCTTTTAGAGAATCAGTTTAAATAGCAGTAAAAAATATTTATTTAAACAGTACTTTTTATTGTAGAATTTGTAAGTGGATTATTTTATTGATACCGAGTTCTTGCGCCAAGCCAACAAATTATTATTTGAAGTCATTAAAATATACGTATTGAGTAATAAAATTAAAAATATTTCAACTTACGTTTCGCTTCTAGGTCAGATATGTTAATAATTAGAAATGCAAAAATATATATTTTTTTAAAAAACATTGCGAAATTGTATAAAAGTAAATAAATTCCAGGTGAATGTTCAGCGTTAACTGAATTTCTGTTTCAAAATCACTGCTTTTATATTATAAATTGACATTAATATATTACTAATTATGGTGGCTAAATAAAAATTAACATTTAGACTTAAAAAAAAGTAGTAGGGGCAATTTAAATACAAGCCACATTTTGTAATCGAAGACCAATAAATTTTATTTAAAATTCAAAATTAATGACTTGTGCAAAAAATATATTAAATTTTTGATCATAGTGACTTTTACAAAATAATGTCATATTACATATTTGATAGAATAAAATATATTATAATGTAAATTGTAAAAAAAATATTACAATACATGTTTTAAAATATTAAAGCAACGTTAATATGAAAATGTGTTAGTTAATCTGCTTAAATAAATTCAATAGAATTTGCATATCGAGCAGAAATTTTTATTATACCAAGTTGATAAATCTATTTTACATATATCGAACGTATTGTAATTTTTCTTAGAATTTCGCCATATCAAACGTTAAAAAGTAAAAATTGTCAAACCATGTTATTAATTAAATCAGTCATTTACGTCATTGACATAAACTATTTGAATTTTTATTATTATTTTTAATAAAATAAAATTTAAGACAAAATTGTATTAATTTAACTAACCTAATTTATCAATCTAATTAACATATCTTCTTTAAATTAAACACTTTTTAAAAAAAGGTTTTTGAAAAATTTAATTCAATTAAAATTAACATTATTCATAATAAAAATATTTAGACAAACTTTTTTATTTATTGGTCAAGATGTATGATTATAATGTGTGTAAGGTATAGTAGAGATTTGTATTTGCAGTGAGAGATTGTGAAGTAGGAGATATGAGTGTTTTTTGCAAGTTGCAATCAGATATAATATACGGAAGGTTGGGTCTAAACCATAACGATTTGTTTTCAGCATCTTTTTTCTTTTATTAAAATAAACAAATAAATTTTCAAAAAAATATAGACTTTAAACTTAGGATTTCAGGAAGCCTTTCAATTATTTTTAAGTCGAAAAATTAAAATTTATGACTTGTGTAGAGCACATTTTCACTATTTGAAAAAGTCACGAGGCTGAATTGTACGATCGCTTGGGCTGAAAACTGTACGAAGTACTTAGAAAAGTTACAAATTTTGATTTTTTTTCGCCTGAAAAAAAATTAAGTAAAAAATTCTAAGTATAAACTCGCCGTAAAGGTTGTAGCCACCGGTATTTTGATTATCGCTGTTATCTGGTTCACCTCGTTGTTCTCAACAAACCGACGTGACAACGTCTTTGGCTCTGGCTTCCTGGTTGCAATTGACATCTAACTTTTTACATTGTCATAACCCTACAAACAAAATTGCATATAATTAAAATTAGAAAAATTATACATCTATGTACATCTAAACACGTATTTGTACCGACCTTTGAGAACAAAAACAAGAAACTTGCAAAAAACCAACTGGTGAACTTGGCAAGCTTGGAAAGTTGCTTTATCTATTTAAGTTTACCATGATGCCACTTGTATTATAAGAAAAAATTATCTTTAATAAATAAAAAAAAAAAATAGTCTTGGATAATTTTCTGAAAAGTTTAATATTTTAAAATAAATAATTTTTTACATGAAATTTGACGATATAATGATCATAATCATGATAACTAAGATAGCTTAAATTATCCACTATGTGCTTAGAAATTTTTTTATTATAAGCACGTTAAACGTAATATTTATACTAAAAACCTTACTATATTGCTGAATATTACTTCATTATTGTTTTTAAAAATAAAAAAAAAGAAACTAAAGTATTTAAGCTTTTTGAGAAGAAATTCAAGCTCATGCTGCCCTGATTAAATATTACTATTCGCAATGGCTTTTGCGCTCTCATCAAAACAAAATTCGTTAATTTAAGACAATAATTATCATGAAGAAAAACTTCGAAGGCTCGTTGTTGAACGATAGACGCAATTTTCAAACTTGAATTAGTCATGGCTTCGCCAATCAAGCATAAGCCAAACATTACACACAAGGTTATTGCTGACGTTGGTATAACTTTAAAATAAATCAATAAGTTTTGGGTCTACAAAATAAATTTTTTTATTAAAGGTATTATTATGATATTTGGTTAATTTTGTAACATATGTATGTATGACATTATTATTTACTTGCATGGCTGTTATTCCATTGAAAGCCAAATATCCAGATAAAACGAAGTACAAGACTAAAAGCATCAATGAAAAAGTTTGACAAATTTTGGTACCGTAATCCATAACACTTGCATGCTTTTTAATAGCGATAAAGAATAATTTTCGATTATTGCTTTTTAAGGTCGTCATTATACGATGCACAAGTTCAAGTTGGCAAAAAAGTTGGCATGAAAAAGTAATGACTAGAATATCGCAGGATACAAAACCTGCGAAACGAATAGTCACCAATATGCACTCGATTAAGTAAGTTATTTCATACCTAAAAGTCAATTTTACGACGATTAGCTATATATTTTTAACGACAAAAAAATAATAAATTTACCAAGGACTTATAAGACAAATTTCAGGTAGGATTCCTTGAAAAGGAAATCCTCTATCTTGAAGTGCTGGGGAGCATACGTAAACAACATATAAGCATAAATAAAAACGAATTAAATATTTTAGTAATTTATCCTGATAATCGTTCCACCGTCTGATAATCGATATTTTTTCTTTTTCTTCTTCTTCTTTAGAAGCATCAATATGTAAAGCATTTTGACTGGCCATGGAAAATAGAATTAAAATATTTTTTCTGCAAAAACATCATAAAAATATCAAAAAATATTTTTTGATGATAATATTTTACAATATTTAAAATTTTTTTTAAATCGACTTTTTACCTGTTGATAACTAGTGGTATTATTTTAGCTGCTGTAACTAACGAAGCTGCAATGTCATTGACGCACCTAAGCAAATATTGAAAGAAAGTTCGATAAAAATATAATATTCTGCTTAGCGTAGCAACTACACAGTTAGTGTTACATTTTTTAAATCATACAAAAAATAATACATATTTTCTTAAAATTTAATTATATGAATTGTAGTAATATTGCAATAAAATACGAAAATAAAAAATGTTTGTATATAAATATGATTTATTGTAGCTTTAATTTTATTGGAATTAAAGTGGACTTTATTATTCTATAATATAAATATAAATTATGAATATAATTTAAATACAGAATCGTACGATGATAAATTCAAGCAACAAAGCTTATACGTACTCAAGGACGGCATCGTAATCCATTGTCTCTGTAAAAGCTGTCAATTGAGAAACTACAATACCAATGGCTATTGCTGCCGTAATGTAGCTTTTGAATCGATTTAATTGAAAAAATGACTCTTTATTTTCTGGCCACATACCAAATATGTAATGAAAATATAAACCTCTACTGAATGGAGATTTTTCCATTTCAACCATTTTAAAATACCTGAAATTTGCTTATTGATTTGCACAATTTTTAATGAAATTTAGACCTACGAAACGATTTCAATGCGGCAAAGCGACAACCTTCATCTGTGACAGATCACTAAAAACTACTGCAGTAAAATGTTAATGCATTGCAGTGTCTGTCTATATATTTTATAATTACAATGTAGAGCTTACTGCACAAGCCCTTTTCTTTATGATCAATTTTAAGCTTACATATCTTAAAATTTTAATGAAAATGCGTACGCACTGCATATGCTGCATACACTATTATATTATATGTGCTGCATTCGATAATAATATATAGTGCGTGCATGTACGTTTTTACTAGTAAAGAAGGAAAAAAGAAAAAGAAAATTATTGTTCGAATATCTTGGAATATTTTGTACGAGTGGCGTTACTTCGAGTAGTGCTGTTTTTTTTTTATTTCGAAGTGTTTTAGTATAGGAAAGCTGTAAATTATTTTTTGCAACTTTTTGATGTATGACAATGGCTACTTGTAATTTTTGTTCAGCAGTAATTTTGTCAAAAATCAGCATTTGATACTTCATAATACATTATTTTCAAGATCGATCTGTAGGTTCAGAAAAAAAAAACCAAAAGCACCTAGTTTAGAGATAAGACTTTACTTCAAAACTCAGCTCAGTTAATTTTTTTTTTTTGTCAAGTTCTGTATTAATACGTTATTTTAAACACTGCATAGGGTATTTTTTAAAAATCAATGTAATACAAAATATTAATTTTCTTTTATACATGGCCTTAATAATAATTGAATGGCTAGAAACAAAAAAGGCCTACAAGCCATTTTTACCAATACACTGGTTATGTGCCCTTTTCATTTCCAACCATTCAATAATTGATTGATTTTAATCTAATTTTGTATGGTAAGTCTTTGAAAAGTATTCTTTTTACTTTAACTTTTACTATCTATCAAATTCTCTATTTATAGTAGTGTCAAAAGTAATTCATAAATTATTCATTCTTTTTTTAAAACAAAGATATAGGGGAGATTGAGGCTATACTGTAACCTTTTTTTTCATCTGCCTGTAACTTTTTTGATTTTTAATATTTTTATTTCGGACAAGAAAGACATTAAACTAGAGGCTCTTAGCTTCCAAATCCACTTTGAATCGATTCTTTCTATATGAAATGATTTAGTTTGAAACTTTAATCTCGTAAAACATAGATTATTATTATATAGCCCCGAAAGTTGGGGTTATACTGTAATTAATTTGAGCCTTTTTAAAACATCAAATACCAGATCTAAATGTTTATAACAATTGATAACTAGACATTTTAAGGAAAAATTTGTACCCCCGAGCGCATTTGTAGGTGCTTTAGATCCAAAATTACAGCGATTTAAAATTAAAGTAAATTTCATCTTAAAATGGCATTAAAAATTCATAATTTTAGGACTCTGATTTTATTCAAATGAGATCAAAAAAGGCCCAAAATTCAAATGGACATATCGCAGAAACGAAAAGAGCTAGAGAGATCGTCGAGGGCGCAAAATACTCGTTAGAAGTTGTACTTTAAGATTATTTATGACGTTTTGATGTAGTAGCTTATTTTAATTTCGTTTACATTATGTAAAATTTTGCTACAACATAGTCCCGAAAATAATTACAACATAGCCCCGAAATGGCTTTAATATTCAAATGAGCATATCTTGTTATTGAAACAAGTTACCGGAACCGCCGGGGGCGCAAAACACTCTTAAAAATATGTAGTTTAAGGTTGTCTATAATCCAAAACCCGAACACATTCTAATAAAATCTTAGGGCTTAAGTTGGCACTGCACGTCGTTACGAAATAGACTCCTCAAATCAGTGCCTACCGCTAAAAAGCCGACCTTAAGTTCAAATTAAGCCATTTCGGGAAAATTAGTTTCTTGTAACAACTAAAACAAGACCCCCAAGTTTGATTGAATTTGATTGTTCCATTCCAGTGCAATAATCGGATTACTGTATAGCCCCATCTACAGTATAGCCTCAATCTCCCCTATATATTTTCTTACCTACATACAAACATGTAAAAAGCACGTGAAGATAAGAGAAGCTAAACTCTCAGGTATAAGCCTCAACAACTTTTTTTATTACGATCAATTTAGTTTTAACTAGTAGTTTGTAATTAAATAAAATGTGTATAAAAAAAATTGTTTAAAATATAGCTCATTTTCATTTGTTTTTTTTTTAAGATCAAAAAATAAAATTTTTTTTTTCTATTAGAATACGTTAACAAATAGATTAGTATCTATGTATTTTTTATTTTAATTATAACAGGTATTCAATTGAATTAAAATTAACATAAATCTTTCAACTGTTTATTAAACTACATACTATTACAGCGATCTACATAAGAGAAAAATATTAACCGATCATAGTTTTAAGAAATAAAAAAAATGAAACCATTTTATTCATACTATCGCTAAAGAATTGAAGATTCATACTGTTTTCAGTGCATATATTTAAACGTAGAGGTTTGTTTGCTCGCATAATCGCGATATCGAGCGACCGAAGACACCTTACGTCATTGCGATAGATCTCGTAAGCTCGATTTTGTATAGCATCAGCAATTTCCAATGTTAAATTTGTCAGAGAATCTCCTACGTAGCATATTGTGAACATCATAAAAATTGCAACTACTCCCATTGTCGTTACTCTTACCAGCAATAGTGTGTTGTTTGTCTGAAATGATAATTTTAAATTTCAAATGTCAAAATAGCAAATAAAATAAATTCAAAGACTTACATTCAATGTAATTAATCCAAGAATGCAAGCAAACATTGCTAACAAAATATATTGAAATAAAATCATAGCCGATATAGTGGTGCAGATTTTATCTCCATATTCCATGACAATTATGTGTTTTTTAATTATTTTCAAAAATTGCCTTCTTTCGAATTTATTAATCATTTTTACCAAACACAATATGATTTTTAATTCGCTGAAAAGCTGACACATCAAAGTTATTTGCACTACGTCTGATGATAAGCACCACATTAAACGAAACAATAACAAAAAAATCTGAATAACGTAAATTAATTCGTACCTACAATAACGAATTAAATCATAGAAAAATTTTAACAATAACACATAGATATTGTAGTAATAACAAGCTATGATTAATTAATTAATAAAGTTATAAGACATTGATTGCATTGAATTAAAAATTGTGCCTTTAAAAAAATTACAAACTGCACGGAAAGTTTGATAGTAATTAACGTCATCACATTTATCAGCAAATCAGAAAATAATTAAGATCGTACACACACGGCCAAGCTTTTGTTTTATATAATACTATTATGATAATTGTTGAGAACATAATAGTATTGCTTTTTAAAAGACTTATATGTACACACAAACATAAATATGTGTTTATACGTACGTAGACACAAACAATTAATTTTTTAAATGTCTTTTACAGTTGATTATTGAGAAGGATATTTTAACAGTGATTTCTGAAAGTTAGTTTTGATCGAATTGTCAATAAATTATTTTGTTCTAATCTAGTAACTTGGCTAGGTAATAAAGAAATGATTACGTAATTCTTTATATTATATCAAACGAAAATAAGAGTGAGTGTTAAGCGTTTTCTTTTTGTTTTGATAAATTCGAAATTATTAAAAAATTTTTTTGATAAATTTAAAATTAATTGTAGACGTTCGAAATTTATAACTTTAAAAATTTTTTAAATTAAATAAAGTGATAGATCATTAATTTTTTCTTATTTATACTTTAACAGAGAGTGTAAAAATAGTAAAAAGTATCAAAATTTCAAACACGAATTTAAGATTTGGACAACTATGATTAGTCATCAATATTTTTTTTAATTTATTGAATTATTCAGTAAATAAAGTTTGAGAATATACGATAGAATAAATTTTTAAAATTATTATTCATTAGAAAAAAATAATTTTTTCATATTTGAAGTTTTGAGGTGTTCACAATGGAGAAGTCAACGTAAGAAAGCAACATGGGCACACAAACTTTTTTGACACTCTTATAAGTGTATTTCAATGAGGACTAAAGAGCTCAGAACAGTAAGTGTCTGGGAATTGAACCTATAACCTGTCGATTAGAATGCCTACGCTGTACTAAGCCCTCATTTAATCTATTCTTTCTTTCATTTTAATTTTGAGTTACTCTTTTGTATCTGTTCTATAATCGCTTATTCTTATTAGAATTGTTAAATAATGCAACTGTCATGTGTACGATAGTCAAGCTATGAATAATTGTTTATTTTTTTGTATAAAACATTATTTTTAGTTTGTCACAAATGTCCGATTTTTTTTTTTTTTAATAATTTCGAAAAAAATTACAAAGTATAGACTAAAAACCTCTTCATTAATTTTCTTTTATAATTCTTTTAAATTTAAAAATTTGACGAATTATTTTAGTATATTAAGAATTCTTCTGAAGAGTTTATTAAGTAAAGCAATAAATAATTGCTTATTCTTATTTGCAACTAATTTTGGATTTTGATATTTATAATTAACTAAAAATATGATTTATTTATTTAAAGAGAGAGAGAGAGAGAATTAGACAAAAGAATGTACTCAAGCTAAAAGTGAGAGAATAAAAAGAACTTACTTGAGCGTAAGTCATCTTTAAGCATTAAGTAGTTGAGTAAACGACTCAAGCAAGAACCAGCTGTATCGTGTAAAAGCAGGTAAGTTTCGCAATCAAGCAAGAACTACCTACCTAATTTGTGATTGTGAATGCTGGCAAGAATCAGCTAAGTAGCGGATGGGGTCAAAAAGGAGCTTATTATTTTAGAGATAAGTAGATTTAAAAAAACTGAAGCTATAACCATTGCGTTTTAAGTCATACTTATATTGTTATTGAAAATATTAAATTGAAAATAGTATATTGGAAACATAGCATATTTTCACTACTTACAAGGGGAAGGTCTCACCTTTAGGAGCTGGATTTTAACCAAACTTGGGGAAATTGCTCTTTGTTGAAAAAAAAAAAAAAAATACCCCTATTCTTTCTTTTTGTCTAATGGATCTTTTTTCCCGACCTACAGGCTAATATATATTTATATATAAATGTGTCAGCAGTGCTTCTTTCTGGTTTATCTTGAATAAGATTAGTGATAGATAAAATTTAAAGATTTATTTTGAAAGTTGAGAAAATTATCTTTAATTTGATATATTATATGTTGATAAAATATTCATTCTATCGAAAGTTACAATAGATCTAAAATAATGATTTTGTTATACGTTTTGTTATATGGTT
>JAPYZE010002703.1:0-17661 GCA_030522805.1 Leptomastidea abnormis
AAAAAAAAAAAAAAAAAAATTATATTGATTATCCCAATACATATACAACCCTAAAACTCGCCAACAATAGGCACATACATATAAATATAACAACTCCTTGGATTCAAGCGGATAGTCCTGAGCGCACGTCACGGTCAATTCTACTGCGTACGCTGTGGTCGCTCATACGCACGCAAGGATTCATTACAACGTCACATAACCTGGGAATGTGGCAAGGAACCACAATTCACCTGTCTTTTCTGTATGCAACGCAGTAAGCGTAAGGCTCATTGGATCAGACACATCAGACGTCAACATCGCGATCAATTTGATCGCATGAAGGATTATATTATGAATTATAAACCACAACCTGTTTTTGAATGATTTAATTATTAAAATTTAGATGTATTTTGAGTGTCTTATTGTAATTTGACCTCTTTTTAGGCTCATATATATACTGCACACATTGAATTTGGTTCAACATTTTATTTAAGGTGCCTTTGATCATTTAACATTTGATAAGTGTTCAATTTTTTGTTCTTTTTGACCAGTTTGTTGACATATAATTATTATTCGGGTATTCTATTCTTCAAATGAGTTGAAAATGATTAGTGTTTGGTGAAGATTTTGACTTTTGAATTAACGAAAAAAAAATAAAATTTAAGGATTATTACTTGTATTGTGGCATATTAAAAATATAATCAATTTTTCTTTTTTGTGTAACACCTAGTTTAGTGAAATAAGGAAGTTTTAGCAACTTCATCGTATAACAAGTAATAAAACACTAACATTTTAAATCTTTATCTTATCTAACCAAATGATTGGTTATTAAATCTTTAAGTAACAAACAAACAAAAATAATATATCCCATAAGTGATATACTTCAATTTGTTAAAACTTTTATATCATATACACAAGTAGTTATAAATTGCAAAAAAAAAAAATAAAATAAAAAAAAATTCTATGATTGTATTTAGAAGTAAATAAGAAAGTAAGATGAAATCTGTCAATATAATGACTTTACGCACAAAATGTAAGAGTGATAAAATTTGTAAGCAATCATCTAATTTTATTGTATTTTTATATTTTGTTGCTTTGGTTGATTTATTTTTTTATTTGTACAGTCAATGTACACTTTAATTTTTAAAATATTTTTGTGAGTGCCTTGCAAAAAATGTCAGTTATAAAATGTGACATTGATGTCGAAAAATAGTGTGATTTTGTATCAGTTAGCGACGTTAAAATTTCTATTTGGTAATTGTGTTTATATAAATTCTCATAAAAAACATAATCATTAAATTGAACATTAAATTTCATAAACAAAAATGTCAATTATTTCATTCATGTATCAATTGTTATTTACATTATATACATCACTCGACGTACCAATGAATTTGTAAACGAAATAATAAAATCAATTTTAATATTACGAAATAAAAAGCAAATAAAATTAATTTAGAAGTAACTATCGATTAATTAATAAAATTTTTCAAACTTTATTTTTTTTTTTTCTAAATTTCTATTCTTTATTTTTCATTACAGTATACTAGTAAATTTGATAAAATTTTACAAGACGCCTGTAGTCTACTTTTCAACAAAATTTTTATTGCTATCATCGCTCGATGCATCTTATCTTTAAATTTAGCTACTTCTACTGCACAATATTCCTCAATATCTTACAGGTTTATTTTTATTTATTTATATATTTTCATGCTTTATTTTTAATTAATTTTCATAATTTATCAAACTCAGATATCGAGGAATCATAGGCATGCGCACTAACTAGTCAATACTGTAAATATAGAAATTATAATTATATATCTTCATCGCTTTGCAGTTCGAGAAAAAATTGATCAAAATCAATTAACATTAGCATCGATTTTTTTTCGAAGTGCCACATATCGCCATTCTCTTTTAAGCGTAAATTTATAAAAATATGATCTTCATAATTATATCTAGCTATATAGCTGCTTGGGATTTTGAAAGTAAGGAACGACATATTGTGCACACTGTTAAACAAATGCATCAAAATCTACTCAATCAAATTCAATACTTTCTCAATTTTTTCTTCTACGCCAGTCTTGAACAGATGAGCCAACGATATAGTAGTTTGTAGATCGCTCAGTAAAAAGTTTTTCTTATCTTTTATTTCTTAATAATAATAATAATGTAACTCTCATATATCTATGTAATTGTAATTTTATTTTTCTCTTCTTTACTATTTTTTTTTCTGATTACTGTATCACAGTTTTTAATACAACAAATCTGTACTTCATACTATTAAGCGTAGACAGTGCAAACTTATTTATTGAGCGATCATCTTCAATATTCTGATATCTAGCAAGTATCTGCAAAATGCCTTTTTTAGAGTAAGTGCCGCACATAAATATATAAAAAAAAAAAAATAAGAAAGTAACAATTTACTATTCCTCTTTAGCATCCAAAGTGCCAATACAATTAGCCTTTGTATCTAAATAAAAAAAAAAAAAAAAACAACCCCACTGTTACGACAAAAAAAAAATCAAATAAATACAATTAAAAAAAAAAAAAAAAAAAAAAAGACACCGAAAAAAAAAAAAAAAAACACCCAAAACAACCAAAAAACCAAACCAAACAGAACACCACGCAAAGCCACCACAACCGGTTCAAAATGGACTTGGCCACGTTGGACCGTACCTTCGATGGTATCATGGAGTTCAACAGCTAGTCTCAGCAAAAGTCTATCACCGAGCATCAGTTCAAGCGGCAATGGTACAGGAAATGGAACAACAACAATTATCACCAATGCCGATGGTTTTAGCTGCTCTGCGTGTGGTCGTAATTACAAGCTCAAAAGTTCACTGCGCAATCATCAAAAATGGGAATGCGGTAAGGAACCGCAGTTTCAATGTCTTCATTGCGCGTATCGAGCCAAGCAGAAAATGCATATAACACGTCATATGGAACGTATGCATAAGGAGAAGCTTTATAGGGAAATGAATGCCAATTAGGATCTATGAACTAAGGCGAAACAGGAACTGATCATTTTTCCGCGATTTCTTTTTTTCTTATTTTTTTTTTATTTTGAATTTGCGGAGTTGGTCAGTTGTCCTTTTTTTTTTTTTTAATAGGCAGTAGGTCCATTATAGAGGCATAAAGTCAGGTACGTTAAAAAGAAACGTACAACTGCTTAGCTTTTTAAATTTAAATTTTTTAAATTTTCTTTTAATTTTTAATTTTTTAACCGTCGTCTCTCAGATATTAAAATTAATAAGGTTTATTTTATCACTCATCGCATAAGAATATAAGCAAGAATACATATATATGTATATTACATATATATAAATATTCTATAAATATCATCGCGATATGGTAAAAACCGATTAACAAAGAACAAGCGGTGAGTTTAAAAAAAAAACGAGAGACATACTGTGTGCATTGATTTCTCGCTCGGGGCGACTCCATCAATGTTCTTTTGATACATTCTCGAGAACAATTATTATTTAAGATTATTATTTATTTTTATTAAGTTTTGTCGCATGTATTCCGCGACTCGAGAAAAAAAATTTGCTAAAGTGCTTTAAAGTAGCTATATCTAATAAAGCTACAATGATAATTTAGGTTTAAAAATGGCTAAAGGGTGATTATAAAAAATTTAATCGAAATTTAAACACTACCGGTGAATAAAAAATTAGTGATGCTTACTGTGGACAAGCAATGACTTGGTGCAATCGTATTGATCTAAGCTTTATTGGCAGATCAATCGGGGACGAGAGTACTAGTGAAAACGCACTGTGATACACGAGTATGCTAATGAGAAAAAAAAAAAAAATCGTACATGGGTCGAGTAAACCCTTTTAGGACTTACAAAAATAAGCGCGCGTTCGTCGTGATCAAAATTTCTTTTATTATTTTTTGGTGATATATTTATGATAGGTATATTTATACTCACGTGTGATTAATAACTATTGGTCTAATTGATTGTCGAAATTATTACGTGCTAAATTTAATTTTGATAATTTAAAAAAAAATTCTTTTTGGTACCAATCATAAAGGATAATAAGGAGGGTGTAAGAGAAAGTGAGAAAGAGAACGAAAAAGTTGTCATTGCTGTCCACAGAAATAATTAGTTGTAAAATTTTTATGCTTTTTTTTTATGTTTAACATATTGACAGATTGACGGTGAGGTTCAAAACATATAACCGTCAATAAATTTTTTCACTTTCTACGTGATGCAAATTTAGGCAAATGCCTATACTTTCACGTTGATTTAATTTTAAATTATTAGGTTATACGATAAGTGATTAAATTGCAAAGCGATAAAAAAAAAAAAAATTAAACTAAAAATATATCGAGACGCCCCGAGCTAGATTACAAAGGCCGTCCGGTGGTCGGCACAAGTACCGATCTATCAAAAGCCGACTCTTCCATATAAATAGCAACCATTCTGGTCACAACTGGTTCCATAATTATAAAAATAATAATAATAAAATGAACAAAAGTAGTCTAGCGAAACGTTGCCGTGGGCGAGGTGGTGGCCTTAAACTGGGGACTACCTTAAAAATACCCATTAAGCCAGGCATGCTATTCAGATTTTACTGTATATAATTAATATAGTCACTCATACACACATAGGGCTTAATACATAAGTTCGTGTTGAGTCAGCTGGATAGTTAAGCAAAGAATTTATAATTCTTACTGCTATTGCCAATTTTAGTCATTCCATTTTATTGTTGCATCTGGCATATAATAGAAAAATAACGCATGGTTCACTTTATTTTAAATGCATATTTTTCTTTTGTAATTAGTCTACCATTAATAGTATTTGCACAATTTAATTTTCTTTTCTAGTTTTTCAATTATGAGCAGCAAAATATTTTAATTGTTTTGTCCCAAATTCCACACCATCGTTTTATTTTTATTATTTGCCCAAAGCATACTTTAAAAGTCCATAAATCATACAAATTTTATAAATAACAGCACTATTATGACTAAATAGTGATATTAATGATAATAGTATAATAATATAATAATATTATTTATATAAATATATTATAATATATACATAATAATATATACCATAAAGTATGCAATTATTGCGTACTATTTAGACTGTCAGTTGTGCAACTTGTAAGATTCCTACGCAATGCATTTATTTACACAATTTATTTTATACTTAAAAATAGCTAAACGTTTTCGTCGATGAGAACGTCTCTTTTTTTTTTATTTCATTTTCGTATGTTGTACATTACAACTTTTATTTATTTTACAATATAATATAGATCATCATCATCATTATCATCATACGCATAATATACAATCGCCAGCTGGCTCAACAATATTTAATCGGATCAGACGCGATCGAGCTCAGATTTTTACTTACGTTGTTGTTCCTATAATTTTATAAACTAATATTTCTCCACATCTCTCTATTTTACTAGCGTTTAACAACATAAGCGAACGTTACAGAACGCGATTGAAGTACATTTATTACAGTATTACATTATCTCATAGACAAACATCGATTTTAATCACAAATATAGTAGCTTTAAAAAAAAAAAACTAATTTTCTCTCAATGATAATCTAACTAACCCAGCCATTATTGCCAAATAGTCATAAACGACGTGGTTATAAATTTGAGCTCGAAAACGTAATCGTCCCATATTCCTAATAAGCCACGCCAATTTCGCGCCTACTATACGGCCGTTTCGCAGCTACTCTCCGATTTTTTTTTCCTATTTTATAATTTTTTTTTTTAACACATACCTAGACAATATTAAAGAGCTACCGTAATAAAACTGAGAAAAAAAAAGAAATATATTAATATTTCGTATTCTATGAGATGAAGATTAACATAATTGTGTAAAGCGATATATGTTGCACCTTAATATTTCTATTATAAGAAGGTAACTTATATAAATACGCGCAATTATGTTTAATTGATTTTTTTTTAATGATACGTATCATATATGTAGGCATGACAGTTTTGATTAAGTCTATTATTTTAGTCGTTATATAGGAGTATGCGACGATGAAGCCGAGACCTTAGTCGATTAATATTCTCGATGATAATAAAGCTTAATATTAATTAATAAAAGTACAATATAGAAGCTATGTTTAACGCTGATAGTCATTACTTTTTTTTTTATTTTTTCATAATATATAAATATATAAATATATTTATTTTCAAAGCTCGGGAAAGCAATTTTGAGGAAAAATAATATTTTTATTTATTATATCAACGCATATATTTATATTTATCTACGATGACACGATGCGGATATCGTGACAACGGCATATCAATTTACATTTGATACAAATGTAAACATATATATATATATATATTTATATTTATACAAATAGTCTTCTTTTTAATATATACCGACAACTGATTATACAACATAATACTCAAAACTCACAATATCATACCTTCTAGTTATTAAATTAAGTTTATCAAAATTGCTTTTCCGCTTCGTACGATAAACTACATTACGTATTCATATTCTGTACAGATTATAAATATAATCGAGCAAGTCAAGGGTCTCGGCTGAAAAAAAAAACATCTAAATAATAAGCCTTATATCGCGATGCAAACAATAAATTATATTGCACGAGGGTTGTAATCGAACAAAAATCAGAAACATTATCGATAAAAAAAAAAAAAATTATAGCAAAAAAAAAAAGATTGATATATTATTAAATATTAAGTATACATGGTAGTGAGCAGAAAGCTTTGATAATGGCAAGGAATTGAGCATTTAATGGGACTTTTATAGTTATGAGAGGAATAATTTTTATTCGGTCCAGAAAGTGGCTTTGATAGAGCATTGTCGTATTACAGAAATTTATATATTTAAGAAAATATAAAATTGATAATTATTAATGATATATAATAATACTTGCGAATCGATGACGATAAGGCTTTATATAAATATAAATATATAAGAAATGATATATAAGTAATTGTATGGTCGTTTATAAGATTAGTATAGTTTATTGATTTAAGGAGATTTAAAAAAAAAAAAAACGGATATATCGACCTGACATAAATATATACATAAATATAAATCTAGCCACATAATCAGAGTGAATAAATGTAGAGCCTCAGTAGGCCTTAATAATACGATGACGGTCTATGCTGCTATGAGTAAAAAAGAAAATATAAAATAAAAAGCAAAATATAAAATTAAATCAACGCAACTGAACAAACGAAATAAATAAGTGATGAAAGTCATACAACTTCTTAGCTAGTTTACCGAGTATTTTACAAAACTTGACAAAGCCAATGGTCGTTATCGAATGTACGGAGATTATTAGTTTTTAGAAGAAAAAAAAATCTTAAGCTTAAGATACTAGATAAGCTCGTTAGTTTTAACATGAGTTTTTAAAGGGGACTGCTTTTGCTTGTCGGTCTCAACAAAAACAAAACAAATAATAAAATGAACAGATAGCGTAGATATACGCAAAGCAGAAAAGAGAGAACACTCAAATATATAGTCAAGTTCAATCTTATAAGCAACGCAGACATAGTTCGCCATTACCATGTTTTCCGTCGTTCGCTCTTCCATTAACAGATCATTTTTTTTATTTTTTATTTTTAATAACTACAAATCGCGTGCGTCGCGAATATAGATTAGAAATAGTCAAGGAAGTAAGTAATTGCTACCGCTCAACGCTGTGCCAATCAATTCTTTTTTTTTTTTTCAAATGTAATGTTATTACAACTCTATAGACAAAGATTTCATTTTTTACGAGTGTTCTTTCTATGGATTACTGGGGATTTGATTATAATTGAGATATTAGTATGCTGAGCTTTGTAAATTCCGTTAAACTTTATTTTTCCATCGTACAAAAAATTTGTAAATAGATTTTCTCATACATTTTTTTTTTTTTAATACAACGCTAATAATTTGACGAATAAATAAGAAAGTTTTTGTTTTATGTATATAGGCAAAAGTAAATGTCAAATCATAGTGACTTGTAAATTTTTTGTACAAGGGAAAATACCTCGAAAGCATCCAAATGTTAATTTTCGCAGTTTGAATTGATCGTCGTCGTGTTTTTATTCGTATAAATTGAATTATAATAATCGGGCTTGTTTAGAAATTAATAAATTTATTCTTTAATTAGGCTAAATATTTCTATCAAATTAGAATAAAAAAAATTGTTAGAAATAATAATAGTTGGTGGTAGAAAACAACATTCTTTTTTAAATTAATTACGTGCCTTTAAAATCGCAAGACAAAAAAGTAAAATGAACTAAAACTTTAAGTGACCTCTTTGACATAGCTTATGAAAATCAAAGATTTTCATAAAAGTTTAACACAAGTGCTACAAAATCCTAGATTAAATTACCTGATCACGAAAGTTATATGAACCAGCAAATGAAAAAAAATAAATATTAAAAAATTCTAAACGTGTTCAACACAGACGCCTTAGTTAACATTTAAAAATATTAAGAAGAATGCCTATAAGTACAGAGAATCAATTTACGAAATCTCTTAAATATTATAAAGTTTTGAGCATTAATAAAAATTGAAACCTGTTACAAGTAAAAAATAAAAGTATGGCTTTTAGCGCATTTTAAATACTGTTTATAATATTCCAAGTAATTTAAGTAAGTAATTAAATTTGACTTTCACTAAAGTAATGATCTACTAATTTTTTTATAGACAAAAAATATTGTTAAATATTCTTGGCGGTCATTTATGACGTAATTTTTTTTTTTTTTGGAAATACGTATATCCATAGGAACGTTTTGAATTTGAAATTTAGGCCTATAAATATATAAAATTAAGTTTGAAATATTATAAATTATTTTAAATTTATTAGTAAGAAAATGTTCTATCGAATAAACAGTTTCGGCTACAGAGTACATGTATCTTATCTCTCTAATATTGGTTTATTAATTATAAAAATAAAATTTATCTTCACAATTTTTAAAAAAATTTTAGCAGTGAGAATTTTGAAAGCTTTTATTAAGATAAGTAAAGCGCGATATATTAATAATTAATTTATCTAAATTTCTATTAAATAGGTAATAAAATTTAGATCGTGATTTAAAAAAAATTATTGTTTCATAATTAATATTTATAATTTCATTATATTGCGATTATTTCGTGCTTTAAATACTTTCTTATTCGTGATATTTAGAAAATAAATTTGGAAATTTTTTATGTATCAAAATTATTCAAATTAGAAAAATACATAAAAATAAAAAATTAATTTTTGTAATAAATGAAAAAAAAAATAACAAAAAATATTTGATCAGATAATTTTTGAGCATGTTATTTATATAAAAGTGCTCATAATATATATTAATAATATATATGGTGGCTTGAGTTTTATTTTCAAGCAGGGTAAAAAGTGTAACAATTTTGGGCGTGCTTTAAAAATACTTGCAATATCACTAGTAGAAAATGTTCTATTTTAAATTTTATATTTAATGAGACATTATCTACTAGAGATTTTATTGTAAAAAAATTATATTTAATTTTTTTTTATTAAATAAAAATAAATTAATTATGGTCTTATTTAATAAAAACATAAAAAAATAAAAAAAAAATTAAAATTAATGGCATATCATTGTGAGACAATTAGGGTAGTTAGCTAGGTTATGCACATTCAAAAAATTTTTATAAAGTTCAAGTTTTAAAAAAAAGATATTTATTAATTATTTGATAACATTTATTCAAAATTTATTTCGGTTACAATGGAACGAAAAATGCGGATATGACGAAATTGGATATCAGGGACACTAAAATTATAAAATATGCAGATGTAGTTTCAATCATAAAAAAAGCTTTATTATTTTTGTGGCGTAATAATTACAATTAGCTATGAAAATTTTTTTTATATTAAAAATACTTGCATAGCCTTATGCCAATTCTTTCATAGGAATAATTAAAAAAAATATTTAAAATAATTCGTATTTAAATAAATATATAATTAACTTTATTTTTTAAGTTAATTTTGAAACTGACTCAAATTAGATAAAAATTTGCATGTGTTAGAACACTGGATAAATTTATATTAATAATTTTTTATACTATTTTTTTATTAGTTGCACTTATATTGTGATTATTATTACTATTATATTTTTTTATACAAGAGCACCATATATAATTTAAAATTTTTAATCATTGTAATTTTAATGAGAAATACGAATAAGTAAAAATAATAATTGTACGACTGTTATTTGTTATAATTAAAGAAAGTGTGAAATTTTTCAAGTCGTATTTAAAATGATTGAATACATGATGTCAAGTAAATATTTATCAAAAATGTTTGATTTGAAAAATATTTTCATCGTGCCTTTAATCAGCTTTGCTTATTGCAGGTCGACTAACTCACAAGCAGTGAGATTGTCACTTATCATTAGATATTAAATCGGTAATGTCTCTAAAAATTTGATTAAAAAAATGAAAAAATAAAACGTACTGCACAAAATTGCATGATAAAGCAAATTTTCTTAAAAATATGTCCATTTGTGCGAGAGTTAGATATAATAAAATAACTATGAAAAATTTAGAATGAAGGATATATAAAATTTAGCGGCTAAAATGCTCGTAATGTTGGAATATTTAAACGTTTGTAAACCGAAAGAGCCTTGTGTTAAGTGCCTTCAAGTACGACTTAGATTTTAGGCTAAGAAGATCCAGAGTGGCGCTGGGTGTTCATTTAGCTGTCGAACAGATTTTGTGGTATCATTTCATAATTTTTCAGTCACTAAAATTAATAAAAGTTCGGGCTTGTTTATGCACTTAAAATTATTTCAATAATAATTTAAAAAGCATATCAGATGTGTTATGGATCTTTAACGCTTGTGACGTGTGATGGCAACGAAAATTAAGTTAGGAATGTGTGCAATTAAAAAGAGAGAAAATTTAACTGTTGTTTTCGTCCTTTACTTGTTGATTTTTTATTTTTCGGATACACTTACCCAACGTTTTTATTTCTTCGAGGACGAACTTATTGAAGTTATTCTTTCTTTTTTTCTTTATAAATTTTATTGTCACACGTCGCATCCGTTAAATCATAGATTTTTTTGATTAAGAAGTTTTGAAAGTATGATTTTCATCAAACTTTCAAGAAAAAAAAAATATTAAATCGACCAAGTCTGTACTTTTATTAGCTGCCGGTGAAAATTTTATAGGACAGTGATACTTGTTTTAGATAAATATTTATTTGAATGCTGAAGAATTAATGTCGACGACTCGTTCTACTGCCAATATATGTACGGTCTAAGATTTTAATGTTTATTTAAAATAATGTAAAGTTTTTTTGTGTTGTTTTAAATGAAAGATGCGAATGGATATGGAAAAAAAAATAATTGCTTTATTGTCAATATTTAAATTTTATAAAGTAATCTAATTTTTTGCACAAGGCGTTATGATTTTTTTTTGCAATTAAATTATAATAAATCTTATGAAAATTATTATAAATTACACTTTACTCAAGCTTTAAGAATGTTTTGATGAGTTTTTTTAATGATAAATTCCTACTATATAACAAAAAATTTTCTTTTAAAAATTATCATGATAATATAATAAATAACGTTTGAGTATAATATTCCAAGAATTATAAAAATAATTATAATCTTCAAATCAATTTTAAAATTATATTTTCAGTATGATAATTTTGTAATTTCTTAGATATATCAATTTTATTATGTAATAGTTATTTTTATCCGAAAATTTCTTTACGTAAGCACGCGTTTTTTTTACTCCACTGTACAATTAAATTGCTATGTGAAATATAATATAATATAATACACGTAAGCGCGATACACTAACTATAGTACAATACCATCAATATTCATCTTTTTTTTCAGACAAATCAGTCAATTGTACAGAGCTTTATTATTTTAGCAGAAAATAATATAAGTTGTATAAGATTTCCGCTCAGCGCCTCAAAAAATAAAAAAAAATAAGTTCTTGATATACATTGTAATCCTACGTAGAATTCTTTTCGCCATGTATTTGCCAACAAACGATTATTATTATTATTTTTTTTTATCTTGTCTTTATTTTATATATAATTATTATTATTATTATTATTCTCATTTAGATGAATATCATTATCGATTATGCTAAACAAAAAACAACAAAAAATTTGTAACCTTTCTAGATAATTTTGCTTTGCAGAGAAAAACTTTTTTTGTATGTATACGCGTAAAGTGTATGAGCACATGATAAATGAAATGCCTGTGTATGAATTTTTAATGACGAGCGAGCAAGTGAGTCTACAGTATAAGTCGTAATATTGTAAAAGTTATCTTTATTTTTTATTGATTTTCTAATTTATACGTTTCATTCTTTGACAATATTTTTCTAGTTAATCTTTAAATTAATAATAGTATGATTGAAAAAAAAAATATTGTTGTTTTAGAAGCTACAACAATAATTTTAAATTTTTTTATTTAAAACGCATTTTTACTGTCTATTATTGATTTATTATTAACATTCCAAAATGCTCGCTCTTTTCCATTTGTTTTAATTTTATCTTACGAATGTGTATAAATATTGCTGTATTCAATTTAGAGCGAAATAAAGTCTAGAAAGACAAAATCATTTCATATACTTTCCTTATACCTAACATTCAATCCTATTATTTTGAATAATTCTTATAAAAATTTTATTAAATTAACTTATAGATAATTGTTTTATTCTTTCATATCATACTAATACTTATATATTTTTTCTAGGTCTCTACTTTCAATCTAAGAAACAGGAAAAGATAAACTTTTATCAGAGGATACTTTATTGTCTGATCTAAAAAGCTACATAATTAGTTCATAATAAAAAAAGTTACTATTTGCTTATCAAATAAAAAAATAAATAAATAAATAAAAAAATATTGTATATTCATTAAAAACCTTATCATTCTGAAATTACATCGAAAATTCATCTTCAACGTTTTACTAACACATTTTTATTTTGTTTCAGGGATCAACGTAGCGGTACAATGAAGAAGTTTAGCTCTGCCGAAATATATCTCAAGCACACAAATACAATTAATATTATCTATATTTTCTTGTTATTTCGAGCTAAAAATGTACAAATTTATATTACCTTACAATTCCAATTATTAAAAATATGATTAGGTCAATTATTACAAAAATATATTTTTTTTTACAATTATTATCGATTATAAAGATGATTTATAAGTGATATTTCATTCATAGACATTGATCGTTTAATCATTCATTACTTCTAAAAAAAAATAAAATTTTAGGATAGATAATTCCTAATTGCTTATTGCTCCATTATTATTGCTCGTAATTGCTAGCTTGAGACTGTATGTTTTTTTTTGGCATGGTCTACGACGACGTATCGCAGAAGTTTGGAGAAGAGATTTGTCGCTTTTATGTCGTAATGCTTGGGAACTGGAAATAAGGCTGGTAAAAAATAAAAAAATTATTTATAATCGAATAGTTTATTTTTTGAATTATTACACATATTTTCTTATTAATTAGAAAAATAAATAAATAAAAATAATTAGTTTTTTTCCTCTCCTAGTTTCCTCACAAATGATATAAACTTATAAAAATTTTCAATGTTATTAATGAGTACAGCCACTATAAAAAAAAGTCTCCAGTTTCTTGGCATCGTTTTTCGAACATCGACAAAAAAAATCGACAGAAGAACTGAGCGACAAATCTTTAAAAAATAAACATATTGTATCATTCTCGTCATGGTCGTCATTGTATCTCAACGTATATATATGCATCCGCTGTACCACATCAAAACACATACAAAAAATCAATCATTGCTACACATTCCAACGCATACCATACACAAACAAACTGCAGACACAAGCATCAAACAAAGAAATCGGTAGAGCTCAGCAGCCCATATATATATTCGGCAGCCTCTTTCTTCCAATCTCCCTTGCACTAATCACGTTGCTCTTGCGACAATTTGCTTACGCAGTTGCAGGGCTCTTCGCGAATTTTAACTGGCGTGGCGAATGTGGTTCATCACCAACGTCTTCCCAACCACAACCACGTCGTGCCTCGTCACGAAGCCACTCGTCGTCAACCGAGGTACCAGCACCACTTGCACCTCAACGCCGAGCACGCATGAACTGTCCCACGCGACGTGGAAGTCCAGGTAACGCTGGGACCACCTCAAGTTCTGCTACCAACACTAGCAACAACAGCCATACGCGCGCTAGTATCCTGCTTGGTTTGGATCGACGACACAATTGTCAGCGCTGCGGTAAGAGCTACAAGAATGCCTACATACTGAAACGACATTTACTTTACGAGTGCGGTAAAGCACCGTCCTTCAGCTGTCCCCACTGCACCTTCAGCTCCAAGTATGAACGTAATTTAAAGGCTCATATTAATCATCGGCATGCGAGTCTTCAGGCTGGACGCAGAGCCTGAGCGTAAAAATGATTTTATTCTCACTTTAACGATTTTTAATCGTTTTTAATATTTCTCTTTATTTTTAATAGAGGCTTGATATTGTAATCTCGTGTAAAATTATATGGGGATTTAAATTGTTGCTTATTTATAAGCAATTAAGATCATCTCTTTTACATATATGTGTTCCCGACGTTTTTTAAAATTTTTTTTTGAAAAACGAACCAATATGAAACTTTATTGTGAGAAAGAAAATTGAGTGCCAAAAGAGTCTATTGAGACGTAAAAATGAAAGGTATAATATTGCCGATTTATATTTTAATGATAGCCAAAATAATGCCAAAGTTATATTTATTATTATTTATATATTTTGTTTCATATCTTTTTTTTTTGTTGTTTACATTTTGTGAGTTTATTGAAAGATTATTATATTTATTTAATTTAAGTCAGATTACGACGTGCCAAGATTAATCATTTTTGAATTTTTTTTGTTGTTGAAGAATCCTAAAAATCTCATTTATAAATTGCATGAAACCAATAGTTTCATATGTAAAATGATTTTAACATCAAAATTTTGCCAAAAAAAAGTAGTAAGGTATTTCTTGCTGACCCTCATATACATATAGATATTTAAGAAAGAAAGAAATCATGGTACGACATTCCATCGTCTTTAAAAACGATTAATCGTTGACGTAATAAAGATAAAAATTGAAAAAGTTATTTTTATAAAGTACAATGTGTCCAAAAATAACTCGAACAACTATATATTCATTCAGGAGCATGAACAAAGAAAAGAGTATAATTATGACAATATAATTATTATGTATTTAACATAAAAATAAAATAATGACAATTTAATTTATTATATAAAAAAAAAAACAAAATTTAAAAGCATGCATTACCTGCTCGTAAAAAATAAAACCAGATTAAAACCATAGAAATTCAAGTTTGCAAATTATCGAAGTAAAATTTAAATTATTAAATAATATTGCTCCGATTATATAATATAATGCATGTACATGATCAGCCGATTTTATTGTATGCATTCGCAAGCGTTATTAAAAAAAAATTTTTCAAAAAATTTCAAAAGGAAAAGTTTATGGACTCGTAGATTTAAGTAGTTACGCGAGAATAAAAAAAAAATAGTTGTTAGTTGCTATGTAATGCAAAAAAAAAAGAAATAATAATAATACCAATGAAATAATCGTAAAGGGTTATGCGCAGTGAAGAGACAAGCTCATTGTTAATAGTCGTGGGGTCTTTTGTTTTGAAGGCCCATACGGCTTGATTATTTTTGTAAGAGAAATTTTTGAAATGGGAAAGGAAAAAAAGGTAATCCATTAATGTAATGGTTTATGATATGATAAAAACAAGTACTAGGGCTCAAATAGTTTCGCGTTTAAGATAAAAAAAAATTTGTGAACCTTTTGATGATAATACGTAAATGATACTAATCGCCTTATTAAAAAGAAAAAGACAGTGCTTAGCAATTTTTTAGTAAATAATTTTACCAATTAAAGTAAGTAAACGAGTGCAACGAACTAATCGAGCTGAAGATAAAATAGAATTAATAAGACACTATTTGAATATGATAAATTTTACATCTGTGACAAATCTAGTCAAAAAATATCTTTCAACTATCAAAAAATCTCAAAACTGCAACAAAAAAAATGTTACTAAATTTATCTTGAATCAATCTGAAAAAAAGCGACTCGTCTAGTCAACGTAATAAGCTATGTGTTTCTTTTTTCTTCTTCTTCTACTACTTTTTAACCTCAACGAAGTAGCTCTGTCAACTGCGCATTTCTAATACTCTACTTTCAACTCTAGTGAATATTGTATAGTCTTTAACTGTAACATTTTGAGGCATTAATTAATAGATGATAAATAATGATTTTAATCTAAAGAACATTGAACGCTTTTCAAATTTCTTCAACTCTTGTCAATCTACAATTTTACAATTATTTTAATTTAAATTTTTTTTATTAATTCTTGAAGAAAATTAATATTTTACATAGCTCTGTAGAAATTCGTCAAGGATAAAATGATGTTCTGACCAGTTCCTGAACAGTTCTTAGTGCAGACCCAAATAATACCCAGAAACTTACCAAAAAATCGTTTTATTGTCGACGAATTTCTACGAGGGATAAGTAGACTTTAAAGATGATGAAAAAATATTGTGAAAATCGACGTTAAAAATATAAAATCTTTAACTCTAAAAAACTATGATCTAGTCTCTACTGTAACTATACTAACAATTTCTCCGATTCTTGTATAATCTAGTTGTACGAAAAAAAAAATTAGACCGATGTAAAAATAACTGATTTTTATTGACATAAAATTTATGTCAAATAGATAAAATCATCTTAAATCAAAATCTCTATAGAAAACTTTTCCTCTTTAGCTAAGTCTGTAGACATTGTTATGTCTTAAACAAAACGTAAAAGCTCTCTAACCATATGATTATCTACTTACCATCTCAATTTAAGTAAAAAAAAATACTCTTTACATTTAAATTTCAAGGATTAATGACTATTGCACCAATGAACATTACTCAAACAACGAAATCAAAAAAATTTTAAACTTAACTCTCAATACTTTCCTCGCGCAGCTTCGTAGCTTTATCTTTCCTTCTAAGCTTCTTAGTATTAATGACATATGTTTAAACTTTAACCAGATTTCGTATGACAAATGAATTTCTAAAATTCGGTGCTCAACTTCTTGTAAAATCGAGCGAATCTTACGAAAACTTTCAAAACTAGGCTTATGTTTATATTCAAAAATAAAAAAAAAAAGAGTAAGATCGAGTCTTCCAGTTTAATCAAAAAATTTTAACGGGAAAGAGAAAAATATTGTGAAAATAGAAAGAAATGCTGTTTTATACGCAGTATTTAAACTAAGCGAACAAATATGCCAAATTTTGTGCCGAAAAGTAATGAAATATAAAACAATAATTGTAATTGTGATCAAAATACTTTTTTGATGATTAAAACATTAAATGACAAATGTTTTTCTTCCGTGTTATATCGAAAGTACGCAGCTTAAAGACTGAATGAATAAATGAAAAAAAAAAATTAATTGTTTTACAATCATAATGTCTAAAACACATTGCAAAATTTTTTAAAATTAGCATGCATTGCTTTTTTGCGCAAGCTTTTAATATTTTGCCAAAACAGGATAATTGTAATTTACAATTTACATAAGTCATCAAATTTTTTAAAAGAGGAAATTTATCATACAATAAATGAATTAGAAAATAATATAAACAATTTACGTAAGAAAATATATATATATATATATATATATATATATATATATATATATATATATA